>JAFELO010000457.1:312115-347960 GCA_017140195.1 Eumaeus atala
AAGCAGTATGACGGATTTTTGAGGTCTTTCGAATATTTAAAATGCCTATTTCCATACTTCTTTCGGTTGTTATAATCTTATTTTTAATTTTCTTAGTAAATTTCCAGGTTTGACAGGCGTATGTAAGTGAGGAGTGTAGACACGTATCCATGACACTACTTTTTAAACTTATTGACATCGCCTTTAATAATCTATTTGAGGCTCCAAAACTTCTTCCAAGTGATGTTGTCTCTTTTCTCTACTTCCAATTCATTGCTTTTTTGGTTAAATTAAATTTGCTTTCCTAAGTAGATGTAAGTATCAACATAATTTAGTGGTTGGTTTTTGAGATATATTGGTATTTTAATATGGTTCGTCATGACATTTGTTTTATTTAAGTTGATTTCTAAGCCTACGTTGCTAATTTCTTCATGTAGAAAACTTATCATCTGTTGTAGTTGGTTTGTACACTCTGACAAAAGTACTTAATCGTCTGCATATCTAAGGTAACACAGGTACCATCCTTTTATGTTTGTGCTGAATTTCATCCAACTTACTTTGTGGATAATTAATTCTAGTACCGCTATGAAGATTATTGGTGAGACTGGGTTCTCCTGCGTTACACCTCTTTTTATGTGTTTGAGTAACCCAGTGGTCTCCAGCTTGACTCAGCTAGCGTTGATATTTTTTATGACTTTTATGTAATCCCATTCCACCACTTGGGAGAGAAGAGTTTCCAAAATCGCTGAGTTCAATAAAGTATTGAAGGCTTTTTGATAGCCAATAAAGATAATATAGAGTGGTCTGCGGAACTCTTGGAATTTTCTATTATCCTCTCTAACAAATGTATATGGTCGACTGTGGAAAACCTCGACTGAAGTTCGCCTGTTCTACTGGTTGGAATGTCTCTGTTTTTTAATTATTTTTTTCTATATTATCGACGAAGATAGTTTATACAATAATGGTGGCAAGCTTATCGGTCTATAATTACTAATGTTGTGTGAATCTCCTTTTTTATAAAGCAATATTAATTCCGAATCTGACCATTGACGAGATTTTTTTTTAGTGTAGTATCTTGTTAAATAGTCTGGTTAGAGGTTTAACTGAATACTTGTACCCTGCTTGCAAAGCTTCTTTAGTGATCCTGTCAGGTCCTGGGCTTATATCTGTTTTAAGTGCTTTAATTAAAGGAATTCCTTTGGCCACTTCATCTTCCTACTGTTGATATTGTCTCGTTTGTGCTATTATTCGGTAGTTTTTATGCCGATTGATTTGAGCTATGAAGATTTTTGTAGAAGTCTCTTCCTTACTTTGAGTATTTCCATTCTATTTTGTGTAATTCTTCACCTTTCAGCTCTTCGATCCAAGATTTGTGTGTTTTTAATTCTTTATACGTTTTCTTGGTGCTCTCTGTGGCTTTAAGGTATTTTTATATTGATTGTCTGCGGTGTGCTTTGTAGTCTTGATTAATTCGTTTACTTGTAAGCTTGTAAAGTGTTTCTAATGCGTTTTTCTCAGTCCTTGATTTCGGTTTTATTTTAAGTAAATCTTGTCTTCTTCTGATTAATATCCTTGGTACACAACCAATATTTGCTAAGGTCTTGTTCAGTGATTCCACGTAAGCTTGCTATCTACAGATCTCAGCTAAAGAACGATGGGGAAGTCCCCATCGTTCTTTAGCTGAGATCTGTAGATTTGACCGAGTTAGCTTCGATTTTTTGAAGATTGAAATTAAATTGAATGCTGCACAGCCTGTGTTCTGAAGGATAAGTAATATTTAAAACCTGTATATTACTTATGTTCCTTGGTAGGTTTGTTATAATGTAATCTAGTTCGTTTCTTGTATTGTCATCGGGCGATTTCCAAGTCTGCTTTTTGTTTTCTTTGAAGAAAATTTTTACTATGGATAGATTCTTCTCGGACGCAAAATCCACCTCCTCTGCGATTTCTAATTCCGTAGCCGTGTTCTCCTGTTATAGTTTCGTTGGGTATGGGTTGGCTGACCTTGTCGTTAAATTTGCCCATAATAATTATATTCTTTACTGACAGTCGAGTGCCTCTATCGACAGTACTATTATAGGAAACTCTAGTTCCTCTTCCTTCGAGGTCTCTGTCGGGTTGTAAACTTGAATGATGGTTAAGTGTAGGTCATTAATATGCATCCTTTAAGAGCGCTACTCCTTCTGATAGTGCTTTGAAATTTTTTTGTATATTTTTTAGCAATTTTTTGATGAAAAATCCTACTCCAAATAGTCCTGGCGTTTCTTCAATGTGGAAGTAAATAAACTGATCATACTCTTCTATTTTGTTGCCAAGTTTCCTTACTTCTGAGAGGCCAATTATATCGTACTTTACGTTTTTCAAAGATTCTGTTATATCCGGTGGGCAAGTGTAAGTATATAGGGTTCTAACATTATAGGTCGCTATGTATAGGGTATTATGGTAATTATTTTTTGTACTATTTAATGATGATTTTAATATTCCCTCCCCTTAGATTTTAATATGGTCATAATCTTCCTCGGGAACCAGCCGGATTGGAAGATGTGATTTAGTGTTTCTTTTTCATGCGATTTTCCGTGAGAGAGGGCGGTAGTTGCTATTGTTTGTTAGTTTTTTTATTTGGTATGGAATCGAGTATACCTGGTTTCTTGCGGCCTCTAATAACCTTGACGATCTTTGTAGTCCTGACTGGGATTTGTTCTTTTTATAAGCTTGTGCATCTGGTTCTGATTGCATAGGATCGTTGTAGTTTTGGTGATATTTGTAACTCGTTTTTTTTTTGCTTTATGCGTCCGTATTACTGTAGCGTATTATCAGTTTATCGTACTTGATAGTAGCAGATTTTTTTTCTTTTTTTTAATTTTTACCTGATCCTGCAATGCTCTTCTTTCTTCTAAAATATGGCGTGGAAAGTCTTCCTTCATATAATAAGTAGTATCTTTTGGTACGCTTTTCTTTTTGAAGATGTCTACTATCGTGCCAAATGTATTGAATGTTACGTTACTTGGCAGGGTTTTTTCTCCTTTCCTTCCTATTTTCCTAGTTTATTGTATGTCTCTGAGTACTAACCCTACAGAGAAATGATTATTTATGAAATTCAGTGCGGTTTCTTCTCAACTTGCGGACGATGTTTCATTTTCCGCTAAACCCAATATTAAAATGTTTCTCTGTCTTGACTGTTTTTCTAAGAAGTATAATCTTTGTTCTTGGTGGACCAGTCTCTCTTTGAGGTTTTATATTATAGATCTATTGCCTTGAACTTTTCTTCCAATGTAGAGTTGATATTTTGCGTAACTAACTGAACATAATATGTTTTATAAAACAAATGTCCAATAATGTAACTTGCTTTTGGTTTAAAAATAACTATCAAAATTTTGTAAATAGGAACAGGCGTAACAGATACCTAAGAATAAGTATGAAGGTTGTAGTGACCCAAAAATTATGTTTCAAAACATATATATAATTTATGAAACTTATACGTATGTTTTAAAATATAATAATGCTGACCTTCTGTATATACTAAAAATATGGGTTCTGTAACAGTCTTTTGTGATATAGTTATGTCTCATAAATTACCATCTTTCTTTCGTGTATTTGCATGCTTGCATGTGTTATGACAGTTTTTGTTAAGTTTCATTAGTGTAAACAACCGAGAAGTACTTTTCCGTAATTCTTAATAGTAATACAGCTGCATAGACAGATAAATAAGTTATCTCCAAACGGTTTAATCTGCCGTCTCCCATAAGCCAATTACTTTTTAAATATTTTCGTCAGTATTTTATGTCGAAGGCCTTCCAGAGCGGGGCTCATCTTTCACATTCTCTCTAACGCACCTGAATTTTGGTATCCATTACTTGACGGATGAATAGGACAGAGCAGGATCTCCAAATATATTGTCACGGATTGCTTTCGGGGATAGCCCCTGCTTATGAAGGTACTAGATGACGGCACGCTGCTCAATTTGCCCTATTTGTAGAAACTATATCCGATTGCTTTGTTTAAAAAATTATAAAATCAAAACTAATTGTCCCACACGCTTCGAGCTTCACACAACTAGTCTGAACTGAACTAAATAATGTGGGTAGATTTGATTTTTATAATTGAAAGAATTTGTATTAGGACGAGTATTTTTCAATCCACCAAGTATATTATTTTGAATAGAACCCACGTGTATCAACCCTTGAACATGCACTTAGTAAGTATTTTAAAACAATTTAATTAAAAGCCTGTGCATATATTCAAGTCTTAATCTGATTTATGTATATTTGATGAAGTGTTAGCGTACCGATTTCAGTCTCATTAAATATACAGCCATACGATTATTACTATAGGCTTATACTGCTGCCTTGATCATGGACTACATATTGTTTTTACAATACATATATCTAAACTAATATTATAAAGAGGAAGGAAACATTTAGTTGTTTGTTTGTATCGAAGTGGCTTCGAAACAACTAGACTGACTTCAGAAGTTCTAAAACCATTAGAATAATACCCCTCTGATGAACATTATATAACATATAACATTTTCTATAGCATTACAGATCATTATGAAAACTTCGATAATGTACCCAAAGGTATAACAATAATATCAAAAGGATCCTTATATATTTGCAGAAATTATTGACATATAGCTATCCCCACAGTAGTTGTTCTGCCATAAATTATATTCTCTGTCATAGTAACATGTAGTTTTAAAATTTAAAAAAGTAAGTATTTTCCCATATTTAGTAAAATAGACGTCCGTGCGAAGCCGGGACGGACCGCCAGTGTACTATATGTAGTGATAATCTGATTTCCGTTTATCATCTTCTTTGGCTCATAAAAAGTGATGAAGTGATAATAGTTGTATTTACACACCAATATTAAATTAATTAGGGATTAAGTGCATTGCTGAAACTTAATATTTCCCCTAGGCTATTCGATATCTTTTAAGTAGCAGTGCTTAAGCCCAATCAAAGCTTCTAAGCATCCATTTATTGAATTTATTGAAAAAGATCGGCTTCGGTTTTTTCCTCTATCCATGATTTAGTAGATTTTGATAAAATTGATCCGAAAAAAGACAGACAGTTTATTGGGGCTTGATTTTCTAATAAATATATATGATTATATTTTTGTGAACATGTTTGTATTAAGATAACGTTTGCTTAATTAATAATCAGTCTCTACAAATTGTTACTGATGTTGCAATTTAAAAGCTAATAAAAGACTTAGTTTGATTGGCATATATTTATTAGTACGTCCATTCGTTCTTTAGTTAATGATTATGTCGGGTGATTCCTGATTAGGAGGCAGCATGAAAATAATTAGTGTACGATGTTGAAAGGGATCTTGGGACCAGGTCACTCCAGCCTATGTTACTGCGGAACATAAACGGTGAAATGTTCCCTGAACCTCTAATGGGATTTGCTCCCCCGAGAGTGGCCCGTGCGATGACGGAAGAGGAGGAGGAGGGTGTTCCTCCTTTGGTCACCAATGCTGAAATGGAGGCGGTGATTCAGCATCTCCGAATTAAAAAAGGGCACCAGATCCGGGAAAATACTTGCGTTCATTGTTGTGCATTTCGGTGAGAAGCTTCGGGAGCTGTTCGACATCTGCATTGTGGCTTTGCCTAATACCGAAAGGAATCAGGCCGCCGAATACAGTATCGGCGGTAAATGTACGACCCAATGTGCTTGTAATGGTGGCACTGGGAGGGATGGACCTCTCTCTCTCTCGAAAGTAATCTGCTCAATGAGTCCTATATGTCCTCGGAGACGATAGCTCCTTTCTGTGAGTCAGTGTTATTCTAGAAGAAGGCCGTGGCTCTGGCGTTGGAGGGGGCTGATCTAGGTTGTCGGATCAGCCTCCTTTTTGGAGACGAGGAGGAGGAGGGGCATAAATTTAGTAGTCAATTAAAGAGTAAAACTAAAATTTTTCTTTAGCGATATCGCGTCAATTGTTATAAGTAGTCCAGTTCTTTTGCAGGTAATTTAGGAATACAATTATAAGACAATACATATAAAGAAAAAAAAATACAAAACAGGTCTCAAACAGCAAATATGCGCAAGTATAGTAATATCTGCCAACTCTTCTCAGAGCGTGTGTGTGTGTGTGTGTTTGAGTGCGTGTGTGTGTGTGTGTGTGTGTGTGTGTGTGTGTGTGCGTGTGCGTGTGCGTGTGCGTGTGCGTGTGTGTGTGTGTGTGTGTCTGTGAGTGACAATGACAATCCAACTCAAAATGAGTAATAAAGCGACGGTGTATCTTCATTGTCTATGAGGAATTCTTGAATCCTTATTGAAATATCAGTATAAAATCATGTTTCTGAAACATGACCACATAAAATGATTTTAGATTCAGAAGTCTTCAATCCACATTAACCTCTAGGTCTGGGAGAATATAAGGTATACTCAAAGGTATAGTGGTTTTATAAGCGTTACATCACGTATTTCTTGGCACCACACCATAATTTGAACTTGCGAATAATGAAGTATGATTCGAGACTTTGCTTGTAAATGAAACTAACTTCGATTTCAAATTTATAGCGGAAAATATATTTCGAACTTAGTATTTAATGTTAAATAAACTGAACATGTTAACATTTTTCAAAGTCTCAACGTTACTGTTTATGGAAATATGTTTTAACGTCTTTGGATTTATATGTATAGTTGGGTAGATTTATATGTATATATTCAAATAAATTAAAAAATATATACAACGTATCCCTGAACTGGTAGTTAAAACTGCACGTGCTACTGAAGTGATCATATTATCTTATTTACCCTTAAAAATATCTATCTCTTAAAACTGTTCTGTTACCCACCTTCACCTAAAGTCTTAAGGTTTCCTAATAATCGTTTTAATTTTCTTTAGTATGGACATATGTAGTAAATTGTAGTTTATTTACCTTCGAGCTCCTATACCATAATGAATTGTGAGGATAAAATTCCATAAACGGATAATCTGTAATAAGATTTTTATGTTTTCTTTTCCATTTTTCCTGGCCTGGCCAGGTTACTGAGACATTAGGTAGAAAATTAAGAAGGTGGGTGGTTATAAAACTCCTTCAATATTCAGACGAATAACAGGAGACTCGGAGAATGTACTAAACGGAAGCTTAGAGAATCGTGATAATTTCTGATTGGCTTTTTAAAATGAAGTCTCATTTGCTTAAATTTATTATTTAGAAACATAGGGAAATATCGTTATATATTAATATGAATTACGTATAATATTATGTTTAATTGGTACCGAGTTGCAAAAAAGGGGAACATATTTTGTCTTTGTTAGCTATAAACTAAGGTTGCAGACTAAGCGAGCCACTTTTGATAATTCTCTTTCTGCTTGGATACGCATTTGTATAACGGTTTGAAGTTGGCTTCATTGTAAATGGGATATTTAGTCATTCGGGTATTTACGTATGCCTATCGTCATCTAGTGTCACTTATCTGATGATGGATGGGCTACCTTCCGTATGTAACCTAGTACAGCTTTCGAGCTAAGTTAAGGTCACCGTCAACTGTAAACCTATTTTAAAAATATTTTTTATTCTATAACATTATACATTTGAGATGATCCAGTTATTACCAAATTTCAAGGACGTGATGATTGATGACTGGGGGTAATAACTAGATCATCTCAAAAGTGTAACTTTTCGAATAAAATATTAATTTTAGTACATAAAACATACTGATTTAAATTAAACAAAAAATCAATTAAATTTAAAAAACATAATATTCTTGATGTCGATAAGTTATTGTATTACTGTTCGTGTTAATTAAATACTACAAAAATTATATATTAATGTTAATACACAACTTGTATAGTATCTTATTCTATAACGTTTTCATATGTCTACTGTTTAGACAGTAAATGTATAATTAAATATACTTGAGTAAATAAATAATATTACACAGTAAAATCTGTCCTGGAAAATAATTTACTTAACATTTGTAACATTGCTTAAATATCAATTGCAGGAATAAGATGCAATGTGAAATATTTTTACATTAAAAGTATATGGATACTTGTTGTTAGGTATATCCCCCACCTGAGTACAATTTTCAATGTATTTATATCCACTAGCACTAGACCACATTTGCATAGAAACAGGCGAAAAGCGGCCGAGTTCGAGCATTAATGCTATAATTTGTAATTAAACTGTCCACGCTTGTCTAGGATTGGGTGATTTCAGTCTAGCTTCAGCCTAGAGGTGTAATGGTTTAATTGTAAATTACCACGCTTTAAACTTTTGTAGACCAATTTTTAGTGAAGGAGGCGGTCCCAATGGACCGCGTACTTCGCAAACGACGGTCTACGTGATAAATACATAGATTCATTAAATATCAAAAATAAATAAATAAACGTGCTTAAAGTGTAAACCTATTTTACGTTTCACCATGTGTTGTGTTAACAATTCAATATCAAGATTACGCCTTTACTCATGTATCAATATTTATTAATATGACACCCATAACCTCTTAAGCTCGTACTAATTATTATATTTTTTCTAACAGATATCACGACAGTATAAAATATTAAATGTATTACATATTTAATATTTTTAATCTTTCTTTATCTTCATAGTGAAACTTGTAATCGATTAGTTTGAATTATAAAAATTTAAATTAACACTATTTTCAGCACAACAAAAGTGTAAAATACTACGATTAGCCATATTTAGTCTACTTAGTTTACTACCGAATCATGATTCGTTATACGCTGTAGTGTATGTCGTCACGATACGGTAAACATCGCCGTTTAGTACAACTTGTCTAGACTCTGTCGAAATTATTTGAAGGTGACGTTAAATAGACGCCATGAGACATACGAGCCCCTCATTATAAAGCAGTTGCGTTTGCGTTGCACAAAGTCTTTTGTTTCATTGTAATTAATTATGTTCACGTTAACTTAAAACATCTCGTATCACGTATATTTTAAGTGTAAATTACTTATTAAATGATAATTAATCAGATATTAACAACACTATCAGTCTTAGCTTTCAGTAAGCAAAATATAAATGATTATATGTTTATGAAAGTATATCACTTGCGTTGGCTTTACATTGTATTTTACTCTAGTTTCTAAACATACTCACATTTCCAGTTGAGGGGAAAGGAACTGAATAAGCGAACTGTACGTAGTTCATATCATCATATTCAAGAGACAGGGAGAGTGTGAACTTCCTCCGCGGTAAAGAAAGAGGGTGTGTGCTTATAGCAACTAAATCTCATTTAAGTCCTAAGAGTATTGTCAACGGGCAAAGTAACAGCGAAGACCTCTGGTTAACTATGGACAACATTGGATCATGTGCTCCTCGTGAAATGGCTATTTGCGTAGTTAAGAAACAATGTAAATGTGTGTCTGCTATATGTTACACTAAATACTTACATAGATTCGAAGAACAAATTGTAGTTAATCCGAAACGTTTCTGGTCACACGTCAAATCAAAACGAGGCGGTTCAGGCGTATACACTTGTACCTTTATTGATGGAAGTAATGATATTTGAAATGGTAGCGATATTTGTGGAATGTTTGGGAGCTATTTTGCGTCTATATTTGATCCTCAGAATGATCTAACAAACATGAGCAATTCTGATGTTTCACTATCCCTTCTAATAAGCAGCCAGAAAGTAGTTATACCACCAATCACTGTTAAAGCTATCAGAGAAAGTTTGTGACTTCTAGACGGTTCATAAGCCGCTGATCCTGATGTAATACCCTTTTACTTTAAATTGATCTGTGCTTCCTCGCTTGCTACGCCTGTCGCGCTTATTTTTAGCAAGTGTATTCATACAGGCGTCTTTCCTAACATATGGAAGTTACCATAAACTGTACCAATTCATAAGACGAATGTCAAAAACATTATTGGTAATCATCGGCCTATTTCACTACTATCCACTATTGCAAAAAATTTTGAATCTTTAATCCGTCCGTACTTTCAAAGGTATCTAATGTTCTTTATTAACGATTGCCAACACAGGTACAAAACCTTGTAGATCTACAGTTTCTAATCTAGTGGTATTTACAGAATATCTGTCAGATACTATTGACTCGGGACGACAGTGTGATGTCATATATACTGAATTTCTCTAAGGCTCTAAGCAATTTATGACATATACAGTTTTTTGACATGATATTGTGAATGTATTTTCTGGTGTGTTAATTTAATTTCTTAATTCAATTATTGCTATCCTACCTTCATATTATATATATTATGCATATGTATGTGTGTATATGTGTGTGTGCATACGCACCTATGTATGTATGTTGGTCAGAGATTTGTAACTTTTAGAACGTTAAATGTAATTGTATATTACCTACTACGTTTTGAAGTTGTAACAGGACAATATTTTAACATTAGACATGTCGACACTGTATTCAAGTAACTATGTACCTATTCAATAGAGACTCTAAAATTGTTTACCTACTAAATTTAACTTTAACATGATTGTCACTTGCATGTGGTGTTCATATTTAATTCATTGTTATACATTTAATCGCCTTTATATAACAAACTTTTTTTCAATTGTTGATGGACCTAATAAATAAAAATAACATAAAATAAAATAAAAGTTTCTAGCAAATTACTAACCAATCCACAGAGAGATGGGTTTTATGCATAATTGTCTCTTCAAATAAGCAGGCTAAGATTACATTGTGAGAAATATTAATACAGTTGTTATTGATGAATTAGGATTTAATTATTTACCGCATGCTGACAATTTCCATTTACGAATACCACTTGAGAATACATGTAAACACGATTTTAGTATAGAGATTAAAATTATAGATCCCCTATATATTTTTAAATTCATAATGTTGTTAATTAAAACATCATGTTAATTTTCGTTACTCTCCACTAGTCTATAAATGATCACACATATTCTAGGCGAGCTGTGCATACTTCTTGTGCGTAAATTATTATTGTGCTAACTTGTAGACTAGTGCAGATTAAGTGTAGGCATGTTCAACTATAAACGTGGGATCCTGAATTCGAGCTCCAAAGGTAATCTTTAGGATTTATTTGTTTTCGAATTTCTATGCTATGTTATATTAAATTGTAATAGACCGAAGTCATAAAGCTGGCGATCTTATAACTCCGTGCCGATGAGGGCATGTTAAACAGTTGGTCCTATGTCTGATTTCTCCCTGGTCGTGTTCGACTGTCGACCTACAGGAATAGGAAAACAATAATGCACTTGTGCCTGCAGACATACTTGTATATATTGCGGTGTTGGTTAGTCTCTACAGAGTTGACTGCCGTAGACGAAAGTCGGCAGGAATGACATTAATATTATTTAAAATTAAATTAAATTTATTTCTGCTTACAATCAAATAACATGTTTTCAGCTTTGAATAATATTTAAAATATAATAACATATTACTTTTTCTCGATGACAAAATCAGCAATAAAATATATAATACGTAATATAACATAAATATAATACGTAAAAAAATATATTTGGTAATTGAAATATAATCCATTCCCCTCGCAGATGGGAGAGATGCATCCTATTATTTTCGTACTAACTAATTACGGGTATGCTAACATTAGTAAAGAGGCCTTACACCGTCGACTTCGAATTTTGGGACAGCTAGCGCGGCAGCAACAAAGTCCTCGGCGTTTACGGCCGAAAAGTCTCGTGCGTGGGAATAAGGCGCAAATAATTTCTCACTTTTCTATTTTAGTATTTCTTATATATTGAAATCGGCGTCGTCTTTACCTCTTCACACATGCTCTTTTGTTGCAAATATGGGTGAAAATGGTAGAGACAAATTTGGTTTTACCAAAACTTATATAATTATTGCCCATCGGAGGGGAGTTAGAAAGCAGAGCAACATATGAACATAGCAATTATGCGGATGTTCATGGGCGTAGGTAATTATAAAAGGCTTCTATTGCATATGTGCCCCATATATTTAAAAATACATTTCTTGTGTATAATAGCTGCACTCATAAGGATGGTACACTATGACGCTACACAAATGTTGTTGTACACGTAAATCTCAGGAATTGCTGATACAATTTGAAAAATGTTAAGTATTAGATAGTCTTTTATTGAGGAAGGTTAAAGGCTATATCGTATCGTTACCATCATTGTAAGTATTTATCATTGTGTAGAACCACAGGGGGATGCTATGTTAAATTAAATCGTAATTATGTTTTTGAGGCGCCACTGCTTAGTTCAGCATGATATTTACGTTTTTTTTTTTATATTTTGAACGAATTTTTAAATCACCATGTTCCATTGTACGGCTACATGTACTTAACACAAACACCAATAAAGTGAGATTATTTTTGGTATCATAGCCGAAATGGAGTCCTGAGAATATACACATTTTTTTTTTTCGGACCTAAACTAATTCTGTGGTAACGAAGAGGGGTCCAGTGCAGCTTACATGGAGTGCGAATAATAGTTAAACAATAGAAATGTTCCTATATAATTCATGGATGGATGGAAAAGGTTCCCTTTTTAAGTATCGAGACTAATTTTTATAATATAAGGGAATGAATCATAGATATATTTAATTAAGTTAATGTTATATATAATTACGATATTATTGAAATCCGATTTCAGATTTGAAAACCAGATGAAGCTGTGACTGTCAACACTGAGCACTGAAACAAATACAATGAAATTGAAATAATTTTAATTGTAATCGTGTACTATAAAATAAATACAGAAAAAAACTCTTATGTTTAAAAAAACTTACGTACTGTTTTTAAAATATACTTTTTCACTTTCAAAATAAACTATTTGCTAAAGAAATGCAAGAGACATATAAACAATGGCTCGAAACTGTCGCAATAGGGCTTGACTTTATTTTTCTAAAGGAGCATTTTCCTCTATGAGTCCAAAGACTCCCTCAAATACAGAAAAAGCTTTTTATATCCGGGCGACTCAGTTGAAATGGGTACTACAGCTCAGTCACATGTAAAATTTTCTTTTCGTTGTAAATTCAATTGCATTTGACGTAGTGGTCCTTAGCGTGATGTATACTTATACTTACCTAGTTACGTTTGTGTAATGTGTAATGTATTTTTACAATGGTTGTAATACATAAAAATATAAATCTTAATGAACAAAGTGTTGTTGTCTGTCTGCTTACCTCTTAAGCCTATTTTATCAGGAAAGCGTGGAACAGACATTAATATCAAATATTAAGGGCTGCATTGGAGCAATAAATTATCAAGCTTTTATTATGCGCTAGGTTACGCATGAATTTTTTCAAGAATTGAGAACTTGTAGTATAAGTAACGGAACAAAAGTATAACCAGCGCTAATGAGATGAAGTTCGAATTACGGTGGCGAAGGGGACAGCACGGGACACGGGAGGGTCATATTACGTGCCCACACCTGTACACATATGGAAATAGTAAATATTAAGTTTATTTTTGTGCAGTGCTCATCTACGATATTATTTTTATGAAACATTCATTATTGTAATTTTTTTAAAAAGAAAAAAACATAATATGTTTGAAACTGCAATCTTTTTTTTTTTGGCGCGAGGAAACGCATTTACGCGCCTTCACCGACCGTGGGTGGGGTCTAGTGGTATGTGGGACTCGCGGCACATGATAGTGCCGAACACCCACAAAAACCACCGTGAGTGCCATCAGTGCCACCCTTGGTGAGATCCCTCGGAACAACAATCATCAGGGCACCTAGACGGCTAGTCGGTCCCCTTTGGGACCAACTCCACCTCCACAGATGGGGTTGCCCAGCAGTACAGAACAACCCTACCGACTTTGAGACAGTGCAATATGGTGAGGATCCAATCCTCGCCCCTTACCCCGTGCGCAAAAGCGACACCTCCTGATGCTCTTAGGTCCCCTCATCTTATAAGAGGGGTATCGAAAGCGATTCCTCCTCCTGACCTTTAAGCTCCCTCTTTTTATAAGTGGGGTGTAAAGAACCCCTTCATTTCAATTGGCTTCGGCTCGGTTACTGGGTTCACCCCAGGCTACTAAAGCCCACCGCCACGACAAGGTGGCATGACAATGGTGGGGGGGTTGATACTACAACCCCCAATTTATTAGGAATAACATAGGACTCTAATTATTTACCCCATACGTCTTTTCATTCTCTGAGGTGTACGAATGTGTCCATTATGTCTGTTATGTACAAATTATTAAGTTTTTTTTTTTTGTTATAGTTTTGTTGCCTGTATTACTATAAGTATTAAAAACTGAAGAATGTATCAACTGCATCATATAAACGACGATATTATGGAAAAGATTATAGAAGAAGTAGCTAACGATTCCAATGGCTCAGTGTCTTAATTACATACCAAGAAAAAATGGTATCATAGCCCTCTATACGTCATCATGTCGTAACACAAATATAAGCAAATAACAGTACCTGAATATTATGTATAATTAATAAAAGAAAAAAATAATAAAGCAAATTCTTTAAAAAAATGAATACATATTTTTTGACGAATTTGCTCTTACTGAAAACATAAATAATGGTATATAATATATAAGATATAAAGAATATATAAGATAAAAATATATTTTATTTCATTGCACATTATCGAAACTAATATTATAAAGAGGAAACATTTGATTGTTTGTTTCTTTGTTTGTTTGCATATATTGGAATAGGCTCCGAAATTATTGACTACTATCATTACAATCCTACATTACCAGTGATGAACATATACTATATAACACTTTTTAAAATGTTTTTATCGTTATGGAAATTCCGAAAATGTGACAAAAAAATAAAAAAAATACCAAGTAAATCCTTACTTAGCCGCATAAATTATTGACTACGAGCTGTCCTGATAGCTGTTGTGTCATAAATAAAATTAATTAAGTTTACGGGGCCCAAAAGAAATTCATATTTTTTTTGCTGTAAATCAAGTTATAATTAGTTTTAATTAAAATAGTGGCGTATATATTATAGCACATAACACAATATTAATGTACGTATTTCACCATGACATCAGTGTGTAGAACATACACGTAATTATTACATATTATACCACATACTATAATATTATTTAATTATTTAGCATTTTTTTATGTTGCTCAAAAACGTAATATTTTATTAATGATTAAATCTGTGGACTTATCACACCACGTCAGCCTAGTCCTGTGCTAAGCACCGTAAAGGACTTGTGTCTCAGGTACTAAACTTTTACTCTATTAACATATGTTTTCGATAATGACACACGACTATTGGAGTCAAAATGGCAAAAACTAACATTGCTATACATATGTAATACAAAGGATTTAATGACGAATTTTAATTGACGAAAGGAAATTTTTGTGACGAATACCCACAAAAAACAGCGCGGGTGCCATATGTGCCGCCTTTCGTGTGGTGCCTCGATACAGCAAATCATCGGGGCACCTCGACAGCCAGCCAGCCCTCTAAGGGACCAACTCTACCTCCACAGATGTAGTTGTCCCGCACAAATTTGGAACAACCCCACGACTTTGAACGGTGCAATGGGGTGAGGTTCCCATCCTCGCCCCTTGTCCCGTGCGCAAAAGCGCCTCCTCCTGTTGATCTTTTGTCCCTTCTTCTTATAAGAGGGGTATAAAGAACTATCCTCCACCCTCTCTTTAGCCCCCTCTTCTGATGAGAGGAGTGCAAAGAGCATCCCCCTCGGTTAAAATAGCCCAAAGTGTTCTCGATTTACCTCAGGCTACTCAGCCTAACCGCCGCGACAAGGCTTGAACCATGGCTGAAACATAAAATATATAAAACCAACGACCAATGTATATTATTTAAAAATGCTAGTTATGTATTACGTTATTTTGTTGTTGTTTGACGACCGAGGCTCAGTTCGTAACGTGGCGGATGGTTTTGCGTCTTACGCCAACTTATATCTTATAACGAACAAGAAATTTGTAGGTCTTCATTAAATTCGGCAGCAGTCTTGTTTACGTCATCTCACAATAAAACTGAACAAGTTCGAGTCTGTGTGGTATCCTCACACATAAGAATAACAATGAAATTCGTTCATTTTATGGGGTCATCTTAAGTAATAAAAGTATTATATTTTTCAGCATTTGTTGTTAGAGCGGCAATAGAAACACATTTTCTGTGAAAATTTCAACTGTCTACCATCATGATATCAGGCTCATGATATTACAGTTCAATTGTGTCGCGTTTTACTTTTTGGGTACGTAAAGTGACCAGATTGTTTTTTTCAATTCCTACTATATTATATTGCGTCCACTTAGACAAGACGGCCACTATCCACCCCGCGTAGATGGCGTGCCCTGGTGTCTTTGACCTTTAGCCGTTGCAAATTACTATCGATATTATGTGGAGCCCATTTTTTTAAAAAAAGATTAGCATAAATATATAAATTAAAATAATAGCACTAAATTGGGTGAAGTTTATTATATACAATATCGATATTTATGTTCTATTACTTTAAACCATTACCTACCGTATCATAAAAAATGTTCGATCTTTTATAATTCACGTTGTATATAGTCAATACGCTAGACCTCACAACAGAGGCACGACAACGCAAATTAGTTTAAGTACTAAGATTTTATACATCAACCCATCTTAATAATATAAACCATGAACAGGGAACCATCAAAGCAGTTGTAACAAAATTATCAAGAATTTACCACTTCGACATTAGAGGAACAATAGGTAAAACGTATTTCAAATTTGAAATACGATTAAGTACAAATTATTCCCTTTGAATCCAGTTCCAGATAACTCAAATATTGAAATGGTACTCTTTGTCTCTCTCGTTTTCCATATCATGAAGAAGGTAGCATCAAATTATAATATTTTTCTAAAAGGTAGTGCCATGCATTTCAGCCGAATTAGGCCGGCACGACCGGGGAGACCTCTTCATTCACATGATACCGCCCTAAGGTGAGAAATAAGTCGCTTTTCTTTCAGTTTCTGAGTAGCCAGTGGCCCATTGGGAGGATGGAGGAGAGGACGGTAAGACATCTGCATGACATCAATAAGGTCGTCAAGAGGCTCCGCGTCAGTAGCTCGTATGTGCTTAAAATAGTGCAATTTAGATGCCACCTTACTAAATTCATACGGAGTATCATTCGTCCATTTTAAAACAAAACTGGTGTTATCGAATCTCAAAAAATGTTACCATAGTTGGATACTCAGACCATGCTATCTACGCCACAGTTACATTGCAGTTGAAGCGGGATTCAGAAAAGCTTTTGTCTCATAATTAGGCTGACGGCTGTGTGAGTGTTAAAAGAGGACATAAAAAGCATGATTGTAATAAAATAACTGTTACTATAATTTAATAAAGAAGTAACAGTGTGATAAGACAGTATCGATATAACAAGACGGCCTCCGTGCAGTAGAGGGTCCGGGATAGATGCGAGTAGCAGGAGATCGGTCGTTTTGGCGTTCATTTACAGAGGCCTATGTCCGGCAGTGGACCGATAAGGGCTGATAATGATGATGATGATGACGAACAACGCAAAATTATTATTATAAAACTACGTAAACATTTAAATATAAAATCGTAAATGATATTATACTTAGCTTACGACGTTTACCTCACATAACTGGATCTCGTAATAAATTTAATCGAGCGCAACAAAAACGCATATAAACTATTTTTATATTTCAATTTCAGCTATTGGGGCTCTTTGGACTCTAATCAACCGCCGATCGTAGATTGCGTGAATACCCGATACCTAAATTCATTTTTTATATGATTAACAACAATAACAAATAAATCAAGTACACGGCTTTTGCCGATTTGTAGCGCAAATCATCCCCTCCCGTCAGAGGGGGGGGTGAGGAGGCCAGCCTCCTCAGATAAGCCAAACATTAAACGAGCTTAATTATCCTTATCCACGAGACCGCAACTTAAACAGCATCGTACGCGCGCCGTCCCACTAGTGTGGGGAGGGAGACCGTTTCCCCCTTATCGGTCCCAATAATAATCACCATAGGGTAACGCCCACAGTAAAATTCCTTCTTCTTCATTATCATCTCTTCCCATCTTCGGGAAAAGAGGGGAGTCTGTCCGCCTATTGTCTCCCTAAACCTGAAGACACGAAAGTCTTCGTAGTCATTGGAACTGTTAAGGTTGGACAAGCGCCGCCAATCAGTAAGTAGGTTCCTCCGAAAAAAAAAAGATTAAAGACAATATACTTAAAGGTTTATAATTAAAATATTGCTGTGTTGATTGAGAAATAAAAATACGAATGACCATTTATGCATATTAGTAGTAATGGAAATTTGGGATGAAAAATAATATGAGAAGTTACTGTAATTAAACGAGTGACATTTTCTAGCAGAAACAGATTTTTGAGTTAATTTTTCCTCCATATAGGGCATGACAAATTGGAAATGTGGCGCTACATTGCGCTACTTTGTTATCTTGTAAATCTGATCCATAGCAAGAGAAATTATTCAATATTATTAGGCTACGTGGGATTACATGTGTTGGATAATTACTCGAACACTCGTCGTCGTAGGCTATTCGCTTTATCGTTTTATAGAACGGTAAGCGCAGAACAAGCGCCACTGGCTCGTGTACTACGCTCGCTTAATGATTTTACTGACAATGACAGTGATTGGAATGTATTTCACACCAGCCCAATTTATAACAAATGTAAAATCTATGGTAGAAAATAAGCAAAAATGCATTCATCATCATATACCTTTATAAAGTAATAGCAGAGCGAGAGACCTCATGTGAAATTTCAATTTAATGAATGATTCTCAATCCGCATTATAATGGAATCGGCTTTGATCCGCCCTGTAATTTAATTTAACATTTGGTAATTAAAAATGAATTCTTAGCCATCAATTACGAAAATTGTTCTATTTGTTCATGTCACTTTGATGCTATTTATTGTTAAGCATATTACCTATATTTATCTAGAAATTAATAGTTTTAGTGATTACACTGAACGTTTCCGAATATTGTCCTGACTGAGAAGCTAAATAATTTTTTAGCCTCCAACAAATTAATTTAGCACAAGTATTACTCAATTTAGACAATGATATAAAAGTTTTCTACAGGAAACGTTTTATAAAGTAAAACATGTGCTAAATAAATTGGTTTGATTTAATTTGAGGCTATAATAAAATATAATTTTTAGAGTCATAAAATATAAGCTTTGCTATTTAATGTTTTTTAAAATTTTAATTTTATAGTATCATAGTACTTTGTTAAGACAAATCGCAAAACTCAATGTCTAACCCAGTGAATACCACGCCACAAATCAAGCTGTGACGTGCTTTGAGGAATCAAACCCCATTGCTGCTTTCCACCCCAACCACACTTATCAGAACCTTGATATTACCTATCCCGTGTCTTTGTCAATACAACCCAATATTTAATTACTGAGTCCCAATAGCTACCTTGCAGCACCACCATCACATTCTGTCCATGTCAATCTAAAGTACTTGACAAGTCAAATTAAACAAGCTCACACACGATAGGGTTCTGATGTTTCATAACAGAGATCTCATGAGCACCTTCCAGTTCCATTTTCCGACGTTGATTCCATTTTCAGATGTTGTCTAGGCGTAAAGTCCTGATCAAAACAAATTTAAAAATCCAATGACATAGTTGCTATATTTTATTACAGATTTCCCTTACCTACATTCCTTCACCATCATTATATTACCAGCTCCAACCATCAGATCAGATCAGTCATCCAACTATGTAAGTACCTATGAACACCAAACGTTAGCTCAATTGGTTAAAGATAACTGATAAAGTTGTAAGATTCCACCCGGACAAACACACCTATATCGCAGGCTAAATAAAAGTTTACAAAAATATACTTAAATTTTAAACGACTCTTCGAGATGCATATACTTAACTATAATGTGTCATTCGTTTTTTTTATTACCAGTGATCGTCCAGAGATCGAAAGTCGATAATGGTAATTATAAAAATCCTCCATTCATAAATTATTTATTTGTAAATAGATATCTGCTCTCGTCACGTGTTACAAACCCTTTAGATATGCAATTACAAACATCATTATTGAAATTCCCAGACTGCTGTACTCTAGGTACAACTTTCTTACACCGTATCAAATTTTGACTGCGTTGTAAACTATAGACGCTACTACGAGTATAATTCCTTACTCAGTAAATTATGAAGATGTACCTTAGGTAATAGTTTTGATAATAATTTATTTTACTAATAAAGATCCGAAAATAATATCTCTTACCTTTATTTTCAAGAGTATACTTTAATCATTTTAGGAGTATTACACTAAATGTATTGTGGTATTGCAGTCGAAATAGTTAGGCGTGAACTCTCGTTCGCAAGATACCTTTAAGTTAAGCGGTGGTCACGATTCGTGCGGTTTTATTTCCTATATCTACACTTAAAATATTATATTTTTGATATAATGAAATAAAAGAATAGGCGCAGAAATAAAATTTGTGTACGAATAAGATGTACTTTAAGATTTCGCGTATGTCAATGGTGATTGTTATGCTGGTTAAACACTTAACAACATATGAGAGTCAGAGGAACTTTTTGCTATCACTTACTGTAAAATGTCAGGTATAATGAATTTGCTTTGACTGTATACTTATAAAGTTTCAAACTATTCAACAGTAGCTATGTCCAAACGTCGAGATGCAATCCAAAAGTTCACTAATAATAATTGGTTTTGTTAGACAGTGTTCACAAACATAATGATATACTCTGTGCAAACTTGCGAGGTTCACAAATTCAATGCATTATATAAAGAATTGTTTAGTCCTTAAGCGACGTATTTATGTATTCATTACATTCTTTAAATGTCATTTCCAATTGAATTTAGAGAGCATAACATAAGAAGAATTTTGTTCTCACCGGCGCGCCTAAGTAAAAAATCTTTGTATATTTATAACTTCGAGACCCCGAGCCACATTCATCGTTAAGTTGAATTGCGCGAAGGCGGCGATGAAGCAGAATATGCGCCAGCGTCAGACTTACGGACACATCGGAAGAGTGGATCTCTCGCTATCGTGCATCGTTCGTTCGATGTTCCGAAATGACCAGTCCTATACAGCACCGGCCTCATCTTACGAGGATTTAATATATTTTATACAATATCCACTATATAATAAATATTAAATATAATCAAAAATGTAGAAAATATAGTTAATAAATATAAGAAATTGTATTGAAATAGTTTTTATTCATCAAATGTTTAACATAAGATGTAGTGGCACTGCTTTATTGCAACGAAAAAAAAAACAGGTTTGTAACTTTCATTCACATAACTGCCTTAAAAGTGATTTTTTTACTAGTGTTTCGTGCGATTTGTAAGTAGAGGCTATTGTTAAAGCAGGAGGGCTACTCATTTACATAAACAGTGGCCGTTTCAAATGGCTGTCGGTATTCACGTGGCCCCGATTACTCGATCTATTTATTATAAAAACACCTATATGACATCATTGTATGATGTATCGTCTAGCTAGTGAAATTCGAATACACAAATCGGGTTCCCTCGCCATGTTAGAAGTTTAGTTAGAAGGCTCATTGCTACTTTTGGCGTTGATTTGATACATTGAGTTGAGTGTATATTGTACATTTGTGGTGCTTTAGCTAAATTATTAGCTACCGGTTTCGCGTTTTTAAGCTATACATCTTTTGGCGTGTTATGGGATTTTGATGGGTGTAAATTTTACGACGCGCGGGCACACCGTCACGAAAAACCTGTCGGTTTTTTAGGTTTATTCAACCTGTTTGATTTTTCTATTGTCACGCCATTAAAGTTCAACTTCTAACGCGTGTACACAAAAATTCACATTTCAAATAGTATTGTTGTCACTACTTCTTTATCACACTTTAAGACATATATAACATAGATCGCAGAAGCCGGATTCACCCATGGATCTGGATGTATATATATATATATATATATATATATACCAGCTCACGCGGAAAACGTTGATTTGCCGGGTCTGTTAAATAACACTTAGCACTTAGGGGCATGAAAAATAGATAACAGCCAACTAAATATGCATATAAAATGTGGTAAAAATCAGTTAAACCGTTTCAGAGGAGTAAGGTCACTAACATTATGACACAGGAATATTATGTGTAAGTTTCTCAGGTAAATAGTTACCTTAGAAGCCAGTAAGTATCAAATCAACCAAGAGGTGGGCGTCACGTCGCTACATAAATCCACAATGACCATTGCACTTATAATGGTCAGCAGAAACAACAGAGACTGATGTGACTCCGTGTCATTTTGATTATAGGCCTTCTTATACCGGCTAGTCATGTTTTATCATGTAAGGACCGTGTTATTAAATAATACACAAAATATTTCATATGACGCTTTTTTCTGCTCTACATTCCCTACACTTGTTCTATTCGGCCTACCACCACTTCCACGAACCAATACTTCACCACGTAGCATTTGTGAACTTATGGACTACCTTATTGTGAGCTTGACAGTTCTACCGTTGTCTTCTAATGAATATGTTGATAATGGATGTTTATTATAATTACTCCGAACATGAAGGGCAAGAAAGAATGCTTTTCATGACTACATTTTTACTTACATATAAGTGCATCTGATCTTAAACGCCTCATTAACTCGATTAGTATGACTAAATATCTAAGGTTTAACTTTTAGTATACTTTCACACATTTGTCACTTCAATAAAAACATTTACATCTAGTAAAAAATAATTCCTCCGGCGTTAAATTTGAAAATATAGCGTTACTCCAAACGTTTCTTGCCAAAATAATTTTAAATGCACTCACTTATGTATATTGTATATGTGAAACTCAGTGTTCTTGGCGGATAAATGTGAGGGATCATGCCACGGCGGATGTTTAGAAAGCGATACATTTATGTCATCTTTTGAGTTACGAATATAATGGGATCATCTGTTTTGATTGCTTATATTTGATTGATTAGCTTAGGCTTACCTAAACTTTTAGTAAGTGGCAGTCGCGGACTACAATGCAGCCGAATTTGGTTTCTCTACAGTGGTGGTAGGTACCTCTTATTCATGGGACAGCACCGTATAGTCACGGCTATGCTGACCTCTTAAGTTTACGCAAATGTTACTCATTACAATAAGAGTAATTTTACGGTTTTCATCGCGGCTTATTTAATTATTTAACTAGCCCGACGATTCAGAAGCGTAGAGCAACCAGGAAACATAAGACATACATCTGACAGAACCATTCCGATTTAAACGAGATTGAAAATATAATTTGGAATAAAAACAGTATTGATAACGTTCGCTTTTAATAATGGCATAAAAATATACAAATGACATAAGTGTGAACAACACAAAACATGAAACAAGTGTAATCTAAATATAACATAAGCGAAAACAAACAAATTTTAAAATTCTAAATATTAAACGAACGTTCAAACGTCAAACCGAACGATACGTCGACCATCGGCACGAACTCTAGCCAATCACACGCAGTTGTCGATCCGCCAGAACAATGTTTTAATAATAATACTATGAAGGTTTTGGTATTCGGTTAAATTTTTTCTGTGACGCCTGTAAAGTCCCGTTTTAAGAAATTATTTCCAATTGATTGCCAGTATAAAAATAATATTAGGAAGGGTATATCGTCAGTTTTAAGACAAAACTAAGTGCCAGAACTAAATATTCAATTTGAACAGTATAAAGCGTTGCAAAACTTACACAGAACACAGGATATGAAGACTCTTCGCGTGATGAAGGCAATGCCACCGTAATAGTGGACACAACTTACTACAATGACAAATTTGAACGCCTTATGTGGGATGAGTTTCCTTACAAAAACGTCAAAACCGTTCTAACCAACAGCGTTGTAAAAACAACTAGTGATCTCATTAAGAGACACTCCGAATCATTGAGTCTAGACGTTAAAATTCTAACCTTCGTATGCAAAACCTCCGAAACTAAATGGGTTGCCGAAAATACACAAGACTGGCGCTCCGTTACGTCTAATAATGAGCCAAGTTGAGACATCAACTTATAGATTGGCTCAACGTGTGGCGAAAATCTATCACCACTTCGTGGGCTAAAGCATTTACAAGGGATTCATACCACTTTCTTGAAGAGATGTAACGACTACATCTCTATGACAATGACATTATGGTCAGTTTTGGTGTACAGTCCCTATTTTCACGCTTACCAAAAGCGGAATGTATATCAAAAGTAGCCATAAAGCTAAAGGAAAATAATCCACTACTGGAATATGGTGATCTATTAGAACATTTCCTCACGTCTGGCTATATAATGTGGAATCATCAATTCTGCAAGAAAGTAGACGGAGTAGCGACGGGTTCGTAAGTATCCCCTGTAGTTGCATATATCTTTATGGAGAACTTTGAGGTCACCCATTGAACTTCAACAATAACGGCAAGGTCCTGCAAGGGGTATGTTGATGGTACTTACACAACTTTACAGATGGCTGTTTGAAAAGAGAGCGATGCAGTTGCGTGACAATTATGTGGTTTTCTATGGGTGTGAGTAGTCATCAAATGGCCTCAATTTTGTTACTCGTTTGTCTACTATACTATATATAAAAGTGAACATCATACAATATACAAAAACTTTTATGTATAATTAGTTAAGATCCGCGGTTTCCATTTCATGGGATCTATTCATTTTTTAAGGTTTTATTACGTTATCACATATTGTTAGTCAACATTATCTGTGTCAAATTTTGTTCAAATTCGTGTAAAATTTATTGCGTGGAAAAATTAACAACTTACGTAAATACTCACAAAATTGTGCCTCGAAAATGATCTAAAATAGCTTGAAGGGCTTTGAGAAAAGGGTAGTGTGGCTAATAAGCTTCTTTTGCTCGACTTAACGCTGGAAACAGATACGGATATACCGCTCAATTTTTACCGATTACTAAAGTTTAATACACTTGAAACGCAAGTCTACGAGCCTTTGTTGGATCTGATTTCGTATTTTTTATTAAACTTGAATTTCTCTCGGGCTTCTGTTGTATCATATCGTTTGTTTATGCCCCCCTCTATTTTGAAAATAGATTTTCACAGAATTGGGTCGGTTGATTAGTCCCCCATCACGTTAACAGTCGTGGCGGCGGGGTCAGTAGCTCGGGGTTAAAATCAATCCAAGCCTATTCAAATAAGGGGGATGCTCTTTGCATTTCTACTTATAAGAAAGGGGGCTAAGGAGCAGAAGGAGGAGGCGCCCTTTGTACCCCTATTACAAGAAGAGGGGCAAAAGAGGAACAGGAGGAGGCGTTTTTGCGCACGGGGCAAAGGGCAAATACAGGAACCTCACCCCATTGCACTGTCCCAAAGTTGGAGAGGTTGTTATGTGTGTAGGGCAACTCCTGTGGAGGAGGCGTTGGTCCCTTAGGTGACTAACTAGCCGTTGAGGTGCCCTCATGATTTCTTCTACCGGGGTAACTTACCAAAGGCGGCACTGATGGCACTCGCTGTTGTTGTTGTGGGTATTCGGCATTGTAATGTGACGCGAATCCTGACACGCCACTGGACCCACCCAGTAACGCGTAAAGACGTCTCTCCGTGTAAAGAAAAAGCGCCGGCGTACTTATTATTTCATTAAAATTTTCACTTTATTTTTGGTCACATCAATAGTGAAGGTAGTCTTATTATTTATATGCATATGAAAGTATGTAGGTACAGTACATTTTGTGTAATATAAAAATACGTGAAGGTAAAATATCTTTTCGTATATGTAGGTATAAGTGGGTACGAATTTTGTTCGAATAAAGTGTTTTATATAAAAATATTTCCCTAACGTTGGCAAGTCAGCATTTGTTTTCACTTGGGAAACCACTAGACTCGGGCATAGTTCAAGTAACGTTCGGCTATGAAAGAGGCGGACATTTTAGTTATAATAATTGAAAATTGATTCAACACAAGTGGATTATTCAGTGTGCTACAACAAAGTGCTATGCTGTAGTATTTTTCTCTAGTGTGGAGTTTATCATATACGTTTCATGTCCGTTAGCGTTTTAAGGGAATAAAAAAACCGCAGCTATACTACACGTTAGGCACGTTAAAATGTACGCTTATTATTAGGTGCAGTTATGGTGTTAGAAAGCAGCGACAATACTCAGACAAAGTCACAGATTCAACTATTGTTCTGCATGAGTGAGGTTGAAGATGGCCCACGAGGGAAATAATTAACGATTCGCCTCAACCTAGCTAGTAATATAATTCATCATCATCTTCATCAACCGGACTACATCCACAGCTGGACATAGGCCCACCCCATAGAGCGCTATATGTCATCTTCACAAGCCACTTGCATCCATTGGCTCCCCGCCTCCTTAACCAAGTCGGGAGTCCTCCGTGTAGGAGGTCGTCCCTCACTCCGTCTTCTGGTGCAATGCCGCCACACCAGTACCTTTCTTCCCCAGCGGTTATCGGTTCTGCGAGAAATATGGCCTGCCCATTGCTACTTCAGATTACTGATTCTTTGAGCTATATTGATTACCCTGGTTATTTTACAGATTTCCGAATTTCTGACCGTATCTCACAGAGAAATACCAAGCATAGCACTTTCAATAGTACGCTGAGTGGCTCTGAGCCTATTTAGGAGGCTCACATTCAGCAATATTTTTAAAAATACCCTATTATTTTTCCTCTTTGTATGTACGTTACAGGTATGTAACACGTATTCTTTTTTGAAATAATTTTTCGTATTGAATAAATGTTTTTTCTTCATTATTTAATTTAAAGGATTTAATTGCACATGATCATGTTCCCTTTTGGTGTTTAAAAAATATTTATTTTTTATATACATTACTTAATCTATCTAACAAGAACTTAAGCTTAATACGATAATCGAGGAAAACTAATCTCTCCTGCTTGAACTTAAACCTAATACAAAATTTTTTTTTTTATTCAAACTGTGATGGTTCGATGATCAGTTAAATAAACCATCATGCTCGGCTATCACATTGATTATGCGTAGCGCGCTCGCGTGCGATTGTGGAGCATGCTTTATGAGGTTAGTGCGCGCAGTTGATACCACCAGAATCTGAGGCCTCCGCTGCCGCCTCACATGCTCATCCGGGAGGCAAAACTTAATTTCTTTATGTGACACTTAGTAGTGAAACTATATTAAATATACTGATTAAGCCACATATCATGGATTCAGCGCGCAGTGTACTAATTGATGTACTCTTCTAGCTACATCTACTAAAACGAGAATAATATTGCACACTTGTATAATTTAAATCAATCCCGTGGGCAGTTCCAAAAGAAGCTCTCTCGTTGCTGACACATCCCACCATTATATAAAATATTTTTTTCACTGCTCTGTGCTGACGGAAGTGTCCAGTGCAGCATTATCGGTTACTATAAAATACGTCGGGCGATCTAAGTGAGTGCGTCTAAGTGAGATGGTGGTCGATAAGCGTGCATACCCCCTTATACTGATGGCAATGATGCAGCCCATCAGCGTAAGGGATATTTATTTAAGATTAGCAAAAGTAACTGTAATTGCCTTGGCAGAGGGCGTCGAGTCCCCTCTAAAAAGAGACATACTAGAAATCGGGATCCTCTTATGCCTACCAACGACCATAGACATTCGCATTATAGTCATGCAGATGTGTTGCTCTCCTTTTCTTCTCCTATACAATGAGCCATGGACTACTCACAAATCGAACCGCTAAAGGCGACAACATTGCTGTCATACTTTTATTCTGATATAAGGAAAAACTGTAAAATAAAATAGATAAATCTCATGGCCCAAACTTCAGGCTCACCGATAGTTTAACAGAAGGGGAGAGGGAGTGTATCGAATCTTAATGTCATCGTCGCAGTGAAATAATTTTAACATTTTTTGCCAGCCTTTTATACGGAACTTCGTCAGGTCAGCTCTGTTGAATGTAAATGTATCCTTTCAAGGATGTAATTTAAGAGCTGAAACTACATATTTGAGTTTTACGCAACATTACTGATCAAATAAAAGACGCAATTTGTAAAAACGTATTTACAGTTGACAAAAAGTAAGCCACGCGTATACTCGTTTTTAATGAAAATTCACAGCATAAAATTAAATAAAATCTTTTTCAGTACAAGTTCGAATTTACCTTACACCTATGGGTAATCGAAACGGGTTATAATAAAATCACGTAGTAAGTTTTTTATGAAAGTTAGACGAATATCCAGAGCCCTTTGAAAATATTTGATGCCCAAAGTCACATGATTGTTCTCTGGTGCATGTATTTCCTCTCCTCCGCTCTAGTGGGTCCAAGTGAAAGTAGTTTTAAAAATATTTAAGAAAAGCCAACAAAATGTATCTGAAAGACCGTTTAATAAACATAACTAGATGAATAGGGAAAGAAAGAAAAAAACTGTCTTTGAGAAGACAAAATGTCGGTTATACATTCACCAGGTGTGAAAATAATCTCCATTATGTAGCTGGTCCTGGATGGATGTGAGAAGCAAAAAATCGGTTGTTTTGGCGTTTATTCAAGTCTTTCAGTTCAACAATCGGTAAATAAATAATGATGGTGATGAAATCAAATAGATTCTGTAATGGCTTCTCTTACTACTTTCCTCTGTAATATTTGATCTGTAATAAAAGCATATGGGAGCTTATCGTTCACATCGACACATAACACAATTTATGTTATAAATTAATTTTATACTTGTCGCTGTGGGGCCGACGTAATTTTCTCCGTAGGTTTATTATTGCATGCAATGGGGCGAGGTTCCCATCCTCAGCCCTTGCCCCGTGCGCAATAGCACCGCCTCATTGTTTATTTCCTCTTTTGTCACCTCTGCTTATAAGAGTGGTACAAAGTGCAAACACCTCCTCGGTTCAATTAGCTTCGCCAAAGGTGTCTCGGATCACCACAGGCACTGCCACGACATTGCTTGAACCATGGTGGGGTTTCACGTTCAGCCTGGATCAACCTTGGCATTATATTATTATGAAGCATTTCATCGAAAATTGTCATTAATTAAAAAATATAGAGGGGGAAACGAAAAGTCAGCGGCATAAAGAGATTGTCGACGCCCATTAACAACCGCAAGGTTATGAATATGCATTATATTATAGTGTAAGGGGACAAACGAGCAGTCGGAGTTTAAAACGATTGCCGATGTCCATGAACATCACCATATTATGGCCCTCCCATTGCGCTACCGGTTACTCATAAACCGCACGAAACGCGACACCGTAGGTATCACTTTACGGCGGTATCAAGTGAGCGAGAGGTACCCCCCGGACGTGTCGGACTGATTACATTGCATTGGAAGATGTAGTCCTATGCAGCATGTCACTACCTCGTACAAAAGAGCTCGTACTTAGCTGCTGCCTGCGCTGGCTCTACCTCTTACTTTGGTACAATAATATCCATAACATTATGGATATCATTGTAACAAAGCGCAGCTAGATAGCAATATTTTATTAATGAATTGCAAATGCAAATAATCACTCGATAGTCATTATTCCTATTTACAAAGAAACCATAATCATTATTATGTGATAAATTACAAGATTATATTTCTGCATTACAGTTGATTCACACTCTTTTGCCCCCTATAATAGAAATAAAAAGGTTTTATAAATGTTGTAACTGTAAGTTATCCTCACGATAATATTTAGTTAATGGGTTATATAATTATTTTTAATGCTTAAGCGGAAGTAAGTACACAAGTGGTGACAAGTGGCAACCAATTATAACGATCGATTTAAATGAACCAGTAAAAAACGCGTTAGGCTCCTTTACCTATTTAAGCCAACATCAGAAATTTTGAGACACTACAAAACGTGACAGTCCGTACTAAAGAGAGTTACTATCTGAAAGGTCTCTTATAGGGGGTTTGTCATCTGGCTCTTGTCAAAGTGACAATGCTCCTACGTGCTACGCTAAAATATTTCTAAAAAAGTGGTATTTTTTCTACTTTTCGACCTATTTAGTACTGTGCATTGTTCACAAGGTTTATAGTAATCCTAATAATAGATCAGTTTACGAAATCAATTCGTTTTCGTAGCTAAAACTTGTTCGTAAGTGCAAAGTGCGTGGCAAGAATTTAATTTTTCTTTACCCCCAACCAGGACACAAACTGTAAATTGTTAAGTATATTTAGGACACGTAAGCTTAATATCAAGCCATTATTGTTAGTGTTCATTCTTTTGATAATAGCTTTAAATATATTTCTTGTTTAATATGACAGAAAATATGCACCCTTAGGATATTGAATTGGTTTCCTAGTAAATAGCGCCATCTGTTAGCACTTTGGAAGTGTTGTCAGCTTAAGTAGAAAACCACTGTTTGGGGAAAAAAATAAAGGTATTTATAATTAGTGATTATTAATTATTATTTATTATTTTTAATAATTTATTAAATTTTTAAAACTTCATAGCAGTAGGAAAGTAGGGTGTAGGGGCTGATATAGCAGATTATGAGGAGGGGCGACTTCGACAGCTCTTTGAGATGGAAGTTCTTCGCAAGTCGTAGGAGCTTGAGGAGCTTACATTAATCAGTAGGGAGGCGGGATTCGCTCACAGAATATCGCGGATTCAGCTCACTGCTCGCCTGAGGAAGAGCAGGAACGGACCAGGAGATGTGTGAGTAGTGCCGCACTGTCTCGCAAACCGGCTTTGTTTCCCCGTATTGCGGGAATCCTTACTGCAACAACGGCAGGTACTATACCAGATCCGAGCCCTACAGCGGCAACAGCGGCAGTCACAGCAGCCGAATCTGAGTTGATGGCTATGAGCAAAATTCAGATTCTGGATACCGTGCAGAAGTCTTTGTGGCGCATTGCAGAGGTATCCAACGTGGTGGGTCAGCGCTAATAAATTTAAAGTGAATGCTGCATAATGGGACGCAATAAAGTAGGCTAGTCAAAGCGTTTCAGCTGTAGTTGCTGCCTCATAACTGAAGCCAGCTGAGTCTGAACACCAAGTAACAGCGACAAAGCGAAAATACGCGCAGCTGGAACAGACCATGAACCTGTACTTCCTATGGCTAGATGATACAACAAAAACCGACAACAACTATCATCGAAAAGTGCGAGATGCGGATGCATGCTCTCCTTTCGGTAGGGACTCAGATGCTCCTTCCCGTAGTGCAGTCGATCACATTATTAGAATCTTACCGAATACAAGTCACGGATTAGACATAATCACTCGAAAGATTATCAGGAATGCCACTTTTCATGAATGGACAGCTTCTTCCAGGAAAATGATACTGATGTACGCAGGCTGATGATGGGCCTTGCCAGATATCTGGAAGGTAGGTTTATTGATAGTGCTGCCAAAGAGAACTAACAAGTCGTTAACAGATCCGAAGGCCTACCGGCCGATTACTTTACTGCCGATTCTAGGAAAAATTTTAGATCGCCTCATAATTACTTGCGCACCCTGTTTTCATCGTGATATTTATGAAAATCAGCATAGATTCATTAGAGGGCGCTCAACTGTAAGCGCATTAAAACCAGTGTTCGAGATAGTACATAATTCCACATATAAGTACGATCAGCACGTATTTTCGGACATCTCCGGAACCTTACATTGCATGGTGGCCAATGATACTGTTAAAAGCGAAAGCTACCGGCATCTCTCCGAACATCTATCAGGCTCTCGTAAGTTATTTCTGTAACCGTTATGTCGACTTCATAGTTGGTCACCATGCGCTTCAAAACGTCTCCAGGGTACTGTACAGGTACAGGGCCCTACACTATGGAAAGTCTTCCTGGACGATATCCTTAAATTGCCGAGACCAGAGGGTGTAAGCTTTGTGGCATACGCAGAATATTTGACGCTTGCGAGCGAGGCACCGTCGTGCGCCGTTATCAATCAGAAATTTTCCACGATCTTGGACAGTCTATGGGATTGGCGGACCTAGAATAGGCTAACACTTTCCGCAGTCAAGTCCCGGACTATGACAGTTAAGGGTCGTTTGGATAGTGGACCGGCTATTAGGATGAATGGTACCTCGATCGCGAGTGTATCTGTGACCTAGGTGCTTGAGGTACACGTAGACGATGCATGTGCATGTGGTTTTGATGGGCAAAAATTCAGCCAGCTCTTTCGGACAGGTCTTACGTGTCCCTAACTCCTTGTGGAGTGTGAAGTCCCGGGCACTTAGTTTCCTGTACTACGGAACCTATGCTGCAATCCTGACATACGCTGCGGCGCTCTGGTGTCGATGCTTTCAATTATATGTTGCATGTAGTGCATTATTACGAACCCAAAGTCCAGCTTTGATTTTATTGACGTAGGCCTACAGGTAAAGCAGCAGTTCAGTACTACCGGTATTGGCCAGCGTTCTGCCTACCGACCTGTAGGTTCTTCGAGAGGGAGGCGTACAGGAGTAGTGCGTAGGCTCAAGGGCAAGGAGCATAAGAAAATGAAAAGCGCCATCGCGGACGATGTCATCTATAATTGGCAGTCACGCTGAGCCTCTCCAGAAGTTACAACGCGTGTGGCATATCAATGGGCGGAACCAGAGTACGTTATTTTGCGTGCAGGGCAGGGGTGCTTTAGAGATCGCCTGCATAGGATGGCGTTACTTGACCTGCCATCATGTCCTTGCGTTCATGAAGCTGAAGCCAGAGGCCATGTACTGTGGGAATGTGACTTGTACAAAAACGAGCGAAATATCATGTTGGACAGCACCAAATGGACGACAGTGGGCCCAGTCTACCACCAGGATTTGGTCGCAACGGAACAGAGTTTTAGGCAATTGAGTGATCAAACCCATATTTTTTTATGGGTTTGATCACTTCAATTGATAAATCAATATCAGCCCTTATCGGTCCACTGCTGGACTGGAAAGGCCTTTTTCAATGAACGCCAAGACGACCGTTCGCAACACAACGATATAATAGGCGAAACGAGGATGTAAGAGGTACTCGCTGTTAATATTAATGCCGCATTCTGCAGAGTTTAAAGTCTTAAAGACGTCTTTTTTGGACAGTTTCCGGTAAAAGACATTCCCCTGTGCACTCTTCGATACAATAGGGTTGGCCTTGTTCGTACTCCCAGAATCAGAACGAACATAAAGCTGCTGCGTCATACAATACTCATAGTACTTCGACGTATGGCCAATCCACCTGACATCACTATAAAGCTTCCAGAACTGCCCAGGTTTGACAGATTCAAACGATTTTTCGTAGTCACTTTTGTACAACTTATTTTATCGTGAACATTTGGTTCATGGCGCTAAATACTCTATAAAACCCAGCATGCACCCATGGCTGGAACACGTCAAGCTTTTTGGTGAGACGATTCGTCAAGACTCTTGAGAGTAACTTGTAAATATGTCCAAGAATTGATATTGGTCTGTAATTTGGAAGATGTGATTTTTCACTTCCAGGCTATGATTTGGGAAGTATGCCCCGCTGAAGGACCAAATTAAAAATCTTCTTCAGCTCTTGCAACGCAACAACAGCTCCACTGTAATTCCGTCCTACTCCTGAGACCTTCCTCTCTTAAGCTGCGCAAAAGCTAGACTAATCTCACTCAAGCAGACGTTCGAAAGATTGCCTGACAAATGTCGTGTCACACTTGCACGCGGATCGTTTTTCATGGTATCGGGATGACGAGCGTGCGCCGTATATGACTTCGAAGGAAGCTTCGATCTCAGATAAGATAAAAATTCCCTCTAAAATTTCTAAATATCCTTTCTTAGTGCTCGCTAATGTCATGAATGTACCAAATATCAAGTTTCTAGGTAGCTTTAGTTGTGAGTTGATATACAAGTCAGGCAGGTTTGCCTTTTATAATATATAAAACAATAAAAATATATTTTTGAATAAGTCCCAACATAAAAAAAATCATTTAACCATATTTTTTTATTATAATATTTATTTAAAAATATTGTTTCAAACAATACGCTCATTTGTCTATTCACAAATAAGCCCACAAGCTATTAGGATTTGTACTTTGTTCACTAAACAGAGTGAAACAGGCAGTTAATGATGGTTCTGTAGATAGCATAATACTCCGCCAATAGATTATTAGTATGCAAGTCCGTTGATTACACAAGATAATAGCGGCGAGAAATCGACAAGGCGATGTAGTACTACGTATTTACAGAGATAGAAATTCGATTACGAAAGAAATCATTCGACTTCAAATACAGGTGGACTGCTAAACATTTATAGACGTATAATAAAACTAAATGTAGTACGCATTGATTTACAAATGTACGTAGAACCTCATGGTATATTTGATAGTGTCACAAATTTACACAAACTTACAAAACCTTTAACGTTATGTGCATACGGTAGTGTGGGTAATATATTATTTAATTAAAATCATTGATTTACAAAAATACAAGATATACGATTTCATTGTCAATCAACTGAACTGTCATTGTAAAGCATCCGTGATTAAACATAAACATATTCTTATGCAATATCAACCTCACCTGTATGATTTTTAGGTCAGTTCAATTTCTCATTTGCGAAAAACAAATCGAAATACTTTTAATCTGTTTGATGCTCCTTTCAAGGGGTACAAAAATATAAGCTTACCAGAACTAATTACTAACTCAATGAAAGAATGTTCTGGCTGAATCTGAAATCAAGAATACATCAAGGGATAAAACATCAGGTTTTTTATTATATTTCCTTAAATTATAAATTCTTGTCAGCAATGATTTTAAAATGCAACTTTGATTAAATTCACGTATCAAATAACTATTGACCTAGCAATGGAGTTGCAAGTCAATATTGTCTCCTAATTGTCTCAGTAGCAGTGTGCTTACACACGAAACGCAGTGAGTGATGAAAAAGAATAGAAGAAGTTCATTATCTACAAGAAATATCTCCGGTTTGAATTATATAAGCATTTATAATTTGTTATTTATATATGTTTATCGTTTATTTAATTTTTCTTTGCTATTTTTTATATTATGTGTTTTTATAAAGTTAATTGAATAAAGGGCTTTATACTTTTGCCCTTCAACTTATACGTATATTTTAAATAAAATAAATCTTATATACGTCTACCTTAATTATTTATATCTATACATTTTTTGACTAAATTGTTCTAATTTTAAAAGCATCTCAATTTGTACCTACAACTAAGAGAGTATAATAATGTCGTTTAGAATTATATGAAATACACCTACAATATAATAATGCAATAAAGCGAAAAGTAAAATACGGAATAAATCGTTATTACAATTGTGGAGTTCTGATTTTCTATTATCAAGCATCGCTAATTAACCACAATATTGGACTGATTATAAAATTAACAAGCAAATGACGTGAATTGATTGATCGGTGCTGTTCAAATTAGATTACTATAGTAAAAACCTAATCCATATGTTGTATTTCTAATATAATAACAATTCCCTGAACATATGTTGTCCACAGATTCAAATAAATTTCAATGTTTCAAAATGAGGTGCAATTTATGTGGAAACTGTCTTTTGACTCGTGGTTATGAAAGTGTCATTTAAAAATTCCATCGGATGATATTACTTATGACGATCGTTTAATTAGCAAAAAAATCAAATATGTAAATTCGTTATTATATTATATTACACAGATATTCCTGATTAATATTATCATACAACATTGTTAGGAATTTCAATACATCATCAATTACCCCACGGAAAACGCGGCCAGAACTGATCACATATAAACACCGTCTCGAACCGGTCGAGGCATCGAATAATCACCGTCTTATAAGGCCTACTAGTCTCTCGCAAGGGCTATGAATTCCAAACCGGTGGAACAAATGCCGCCACTGAACAGCGAAACCCGATTACCTGCACTAGAGGATGACGAAAAAGCGGAGTGTCTGGCCGACACACCAGAGAGTCTATGCACTCCTAGGACCCTCCCCACAGACTCCTCCCACATAGAAGAGGTACAAAATATAGTAACGGCCCGCCTGGCTGTGCCAACGGACGATGATGATGAGATCATACTATATCACTATATCATCAATAGAGAACCTGCCAATATTAAATTTATAGATAGAGGTAATATAACGTCTCT
>JAFELO010000457.1:347966-391901 GCA_017140195.1 Eumaeus atala
CCTGATGGGTGCAGACGTAAAATTCGATTTTAAATATATAATGCTTGTTGTATAACAAGTATATATATTTGTAACTTCGGTCAACTCGACGACTAAGGATGGTGAACTTGACGCACGAGCTCGGCCCGTGTTGCGACATCGTATTCTTTTTTTCGCACGTAAATATAGTGAGTGTTGATACGTTCTGCTCATCGCGCTCGGATTTGTTTTATTTGCAGATTACGTAAGTAATTTTAATCTGTCAGGGCGATATTCACATACCCTATTTCAATAGAACACAAAAATTTTCTCACCCTTCCGCATAACGGGAGGACCTTGTACATAGGATCCGAAAAATTAAGGGATAAAAATGGCTGCTGAAAATCAGTTCAATCTATTCATAAGATTTATCTGGACCATATTACCGGATGCTATCAGGGCTTTAAGGCAGGAGATGAGTCCCGCGTCGCCTAGCCCTATAGAAGCATTAGAAACGGGGTCGACCGCTGCCAATGGGGGCATGTCGACATCCGAGAACGCCAGCTCAAACTCCGGCTCCGGTAGCGTCAACTTCACGCTAGTGAATAAGGCTAGAAGGCTGGGGAAGAGGAAGCTCCGCGTCGAAAGCGGTAGCACCTCGCGCCCCCTCCCCCATCGCCATTTGCAGGCGCAAAGGAGGCAAAGTCCGTGGTGGCTGAAAAGCCATACGGAACTCCTATTGCAGGGCCTTCGCCTGCACAATCCCTTCAGAGGGAAGCCCTAAGACCCTAGAGGTGCCTCTAGCCCGGAGGAACAGATGCCCTTCCCCGATAGTCGTCAACGATAAGAATGCGTGAACAAATGTCGCTGATTATTTGATGTCCAGCGCATCAATTATATATCAGAGGGTGCCGTTAGAAACGGTGTCCGTGTCAACACCGCGTCATCCGGCGAACACCGCCTCTGGACTGCCCCTCTGCGGGATAGAAATATCGTGTATCATACATATGCCCTGGAGGTTGAACGCCTGCAAAGGTTTATCATAAAGGCGATCCCTAAAGAGGTCTCGAAAGACAGAGTGACGGCTGACTTAGTAAGTCAAAACATCCCGGTAATGGAGGTATGCCGGATGTACCGTTACTCCAGAAATGGTGACGAGAAGGCGATTGTACCGTGTATGGTACTTATCATTCTTCCCTTCTCTCCAGAGAGTAAGGAGATCTATACCTAAATGCGATATGCGGACTCACAACATACCGCATAGAGCAAGCGAGCTAGAGAAGAGCACCGGCGCAATGCCACCGGTGCCAAGTGTATGGGCACTACCGGTGCCAGCTGTATGGGCACTCATCACGTAATTGCTACGGACGCTCAAGGTGCGGCAAGTGCCTGGGCGACCACGGCATGACGGACTGTCTCAGGGTCAGTACCAATAAGGAGCCCCCAGTATGCGTACTGCGCGGGCAAGTTAGCCACACGGCCAACTACAGGGGGCGCCGGAAGACCCCTAATTCCTTTAAATAGAGGGTACTTAAGCCTCTGGGTATCCCCAAGCCGCTGTCTAGGGGACAGAAGGCCCCTCAGACGTAGAAGCGCCCTATACAGAAGCAGTAGGAACCACCAATGCATGGTTTCGCCCGCAAAAGGCAGCGTGTCCCCCTCCGGTACCGAGGCTCCTCCTTCCCACAACCCAGTGGCCACATAGGCCCTGATGCCCCAGGCACAAAGGAGTCAAATGGCGCCCGGCTCCTATGCCCCCCAGATGTCCCTGATGCCCCAGGAGTATCAGCATCAGCCCCAAATGCCCCCTCAGGGTGGCAGGGGAGAATAACCAAGTGCCCTTCTTTCGCAATGCACCTTACCAGACATACGGAAGGAAGCCATATTGATCGGCATACACAAACCTGGAAAACCCCGGGTGGAGCCCACTATCTAACTACCCATAAGTCTCATAAGCACATAAGATATGAGAGAAAAAGCTAATAATATATTTAAAACATTTTTATTTTTTCCATTTAGTCCAGCAGTTCTCCTACGCCGTTACACCAATTTGATAAAATGTTTTCCCGAACCCCTCAAAATACTCGTCTACGGCGACAATGACTTCATCGTTTGTTGAAAATTCTTCGCCCATATAACCACTTCCTGAGATTCGGGAATATGGAATAGAGGAGATACGGTGACAATTCGAACCGCAATTCATGGAGTTTGGCAACTGCAACCCTTGACGCGTGCACAGGTGCATTGTCGTGGTGGAATAAAACCTTCTATTTGGCTAGATGAAGGCGTTTCTTTCGGATTCCTTCACTAAACTTTTGCAACAAGCTTACATAATCCTCTCCATTTATTATTTTTCCTCTTTGCATATTTGCAAATATCCACTAAATAATCTCTCGAGCATCCCAAAAAACAGTCGACATCACTTTGCAAACCGACAGAACCGTTTTTGTTTTCTTTGACGCAGGGTTTCCACTCTCAGTCCACTGCTTAGATTGTTCTTTGGTTCTAGGAGCAAAAAAATGTCTCCACGTTTCATCTACTATCACATAGCGCTCAAAAACTCGTTAGTATCACTCTTAAATAGCGCCACACACTCTGACAAAACGTCCACAAGACGTTGCTTTTGTGAGCAAAACCCATCGCGCGCAATGCTTTTTCATTCACAAATGTTGGTGTAAAATGCTAAAAACGCATTCAGAGGAAATTCTTACTGTCTCTGCTATCTGCCGCAACTTTACGCGTTGATCATTAAAAACGTTTTTTTGAATCATTATGATCATCGGCCAGACCTCTTAGCGACTTCGCAACTCTTTCTCTCACGTTTAAAATCAGTTTTGCTAGGTGTGAATTATACACAATGCAGGAGATATATATATATATATATATATATATATATATATATATATATATTAGATAATATCTAAAATACAGCCTAGTTTGACTGCTTTCTGTCGGTCTGCTGTTTTCCCTTATGACACGTAAAAAATTATCACAGCACGAATTTCGTTTCTTTCCATTGTTGACAAAATTTACGGTAGAGAAATGTCTAGGTCTCCTCATACAAATTTTACCAGTTCAAATAAATTAAAATTTGGCGTTCTACTTCCCGAAGATGATAGAATATAAAGAAAACTTTGTTTGCCTATATTTCTTTTAAGTTAGTCGTTTCGGATAGTTATCAATCAGCTCTAGTATACCAACTTGGGCTGCCTGACAGACAGTAATGATCATAAACAGTTACCTAGCACACAGGCAGTTCCGCTTCAGATTGGAGGGCATCCTGTCCTCTCTTCGTCCCATCAGAGTCGGTCGGACAAGCGACATACCACGACACTCCAGCTGACGATGTTCGCTGATGATACCGCACTGCACATCAGGTACCTCCCCAAATTCGGAGCGAAACTACTCCAAAAGGCCGCCAATGAACTCGGCGAATGGTTCTCAAAATGGAGAAAAGAGGTCAATGCGGAAAAAGGTAAGTCCATACTCTTATCTCTAACCCCGCCCCCTTGTACAAACTAGGAAACATGTCCCCATCTTGCTCAACGATACCTAGAGCAGAGACGGTAAAATATCTAGGCATCACTCTCGATTGTTCGACAAGCTTCAAGAATCACATAGACAACGTTCAGAAAAAGGCACGATATGTCCTTTTCAAACTCCATCTACTAATAAACAAAAAGTGCAAAATGGTGTACAGGCATAAGCTCACATTTTATACTACATGTTTTTGAACGATCATGTCATATTGCAGCATTCGCATACATATCCCTACCCAAATGGAACGTCTGTAGATAATGCCAAATTGATTCTTACGCATGGCCACCGGGCGTCCCTGGTACATGAGAAACATCGACCTACACTGTGACTTTCACTTGACTTCAAATAAAGGTCACTTCAAAGAGCTGTCACAAAAAATCTTTTAGTATGCTCCTAACCACAAAAACAAATTGATCGTTTAAATGAACCGACGTTAATAACCGACTCCCGTTTCCGTCGGCCGAAGCACGTATTGTACGACGCTGACGACGCGATCCCGAAAACAGTTGCTCAGTCCACCCAATAATACGAACAGAAAAACATAGTGACACGTATCCGCAATAAAATGCCTATGGGGCAGGCTATCGGATAGTGGTTTTTAGTCGGTAGTAGCTATTGATTCATGACCTGTGCCCGACACACACTTGCTCCTTGGGTCGGCTAGACCGAAGGGGCACAAAAGGCGTAAGTGCATTTTTCCTGCTAGAATCAATATTATGTACAACGCTCGTACCGGTCGAGCGACGAAACCTTATATATAGTAAGTAACACAGATATAACATATGAGTGACAGAACGACAAACTCACACACCGCTTACGGAAATGGGCCCGGGTTCGTATCCGTAAGCTGAGATTACATAGAGATAGTATAATCGCGATTGTAGGAGCTCTAATAATAAATTAAATGCTGATCTACGTTGTTTTTCGAGCGCGAATCGAACCCCTCCCGCTAGAGGGTGCGGCGAGGAGGCCGGCCGCCTCAGATAAACCAAACGATAAACTAGCTCAATCATCCTCATCCACGTCACCACAATTTGAACGGCATCGTGCGTGCGCCGTCCCGCTAGAGTAGGGAGGGGGACCGCTTTCCCCTTCTCGGTCCCAGAAATATTCACCATATGGATAACGCCCACAAAACATTCCGGTTCATCTCTCCCCATCTGCGGGAAAAGAGGGGGGTCTGTCCCCCTATCGTCTCCCTAAACCTGGAGACACAAAGGAGAGTTGGGGCCGCCAACCAGGAATAGGCACACTCACACCGTTTACAGACAGATCATAAATTTCATAAAATGTATGTTATTAATATAGCTCTAAAAGTATAATTTACAGTTTACTCACTGGAAGATATTCTCGTAGTACTGTAAATTTCATAATTTATAAGGACTTGTTTCACCAAGTGTTGTAACATTTATTCTTTATTAAGGTTTTGTAGAAGTTGTGTTTATCCGGACAAGGACTTTCCTAGTGTAAGATTGCATTATCTTTGTGGTTCTTTTTCCCAATTATTGATGTATTTCCTAACCACCAGTAGAGTTGAATAAACTAAATAACTCTCAATTGTATTTTATATTTATTTACAGTTTTGGGTTACAAGGATACAATATTTAATACATTTATTTTTCTGTTAGGCATTACGTTACAAAGAAATAAATTTATTTTACGTAGGCAATATGTTGGCATATCTTAAAGATGTTTGAGAGTTAATTCGTTTTAAGAAAATTGATGTAATATGCCTAAAACATGTTTCATAAAATTATCAAATATTACCATTTTACAAATTAGAGGCACTTCACTATGTTATAAAACTGCTGATGTAGGTAAAAAACCAAATGGAAACAGAAGCTCATTTACTGCTTCAACTGCGATAAAGTGTCAAGAGCTAGTCACAAAGTAGTCCCATAGTACTCATTAGGTGTCTACATAATAATCTGTTCCATTAGCGCACTCTTCCTCGTGATTTCGTGGTAATTAACCTATACGATTTAGTTTTAAATTTTAGTCCGCTACTATAGTCTCATTTTGTTCAAATTAAATTCTTACGTAGTAATAATACAAGTATTCTTTTTGAATTTCTCAATGCTAAATTTATATACGTTATGATAATGTTGCTTCGCATACTACTAAAGCATTTGTTACTACAATATATGTGTCATTTTAATTATTACTTTCGTTTTACCTTGCTGCATTGCTCGTAGCCAATATTTATTTAACTGAGCAATCGGAGCCTATTACGACTACCCACGCCCGTGAACATTCACATGATTACGATGCCGATGCGTTGCCCTCTCTACTAACTATTTAATTATAATTTGGCGATGGCAGATAGCGTCAGCTATCGCAGTTATATCCATCCTCGCCATCGCCAAAAGGAAAAAGCGAGACATTTCTTCAACATAGAGCACATTAAGCCTTACTGTCAAATATGACGGATATAATTTTTCATAAAATATATAAGTTTCAAAAGATAATTGTTACAATACCAGTTAGGCAATTTTTTTGCTATTTGGGCGTGGCTATTGAGAGCGAGAGAGAGAGGGAGACTGAGGGACATGCGCGTGTGCCGCGAAGCTTACTACATTATAGCGAAAAGCGTTGTGACAACTTTTCGTCTCATTTTTTTTCCGTCTAGCCTCCTTCGCAACGTACGATTAGGCATAAAATTTAATAAACTGAAAATTAGTGATTAAAAAAATTAATTAAACAAATAATACTTAATGCTTCGTGTATTCACACGAAACAATATTTCTGTTCGAAAACGAATATTGTCGATTTTAATTATAGCCATGCCTAGATGTAATCCATTTTAATTATATCCTAAGTACCGAGTAAATTAAATATAGTATCAGAATGTGTGTTTCGAATACAATATAAGTTATATTGCAAAATATTTATGAAACAGCAGATACGTAAATAAAATACACTTAACAAGTACATTATATTTGTAAACTGATAAATTGCCTGAATATTTAAGGGTAATTTGTTTTACTTACAGATATTTGGCGCATGAAATATTTTATGCAGTCCATTGTACATTGCTATCATTTCATTTTTTAATTAATGTGTATGTCGTTCTGCCGTAGCATAATATTTGAAAAATGATTTTTTGACCAATTACGAAAACTACATCGGATAGGTCTCAATGGGATAAAAGTTGTAGTCATCTATCGGTTTTTTTTTCCAAAGCGATTTACCCTATAGCGACGTATTTTTTGTAAAGTTACTAATTACAATTAACGGAAAATCAACTAGATGAACAGTTTAGTAAGTATTTTCCTCTATATAATTGGAGATTCGGTAACCAAGATTTACAAATATATTTATTTCTGGATTAGCACGAAATTCGAAATTCGAAAAAAATTTAATTTGAAAGCCCGAGTACTTTAATTTGACTAGATATATTGTTAGATGATGCAGGCTTAGGCTGAAATTTGTACAATTTCCTGTATGCGTTCATATCACGGAAATACCGATTGCACAAACAACACGAAACATTAACATCCGTACTAGTACACGACCGGCCTCGCTAGTACGTTCCATTACTGGTTCAATCACATTCTGGAAGTCTTGAGTTGTAGCGTTCTCTAGTCTACATGAGTTGCATCGGCCTGACACAGTAGGCCAATACAACCACTTTCTGCATCGGCGACAATGCAAACTACAGCTGAGCACGTTATGAATCTTGCAGTTAGTGTTAGAAGAATATACAAGTACAGTAATAATTAGATAAAGTTATATGAATGGATGCCACACGAACTAAGTGATCAAGAGCGAGACTCATACGACCAAATAAGCGTAATATTAACGAGTGGCCACAGAATTTTTAAATAGAGTGGAATATTCTCCGCAATGGAAGTGAATCCCGTACGACAACCGTAAACCGTTTGTCTCAGCGTTGAAAAAGCCAGCGTTGATCGCCGGTTCAACCTCGGTTTGCATGCAAATGTGCCAAATCGTGTACCCATGGCATTGTTACATTCAACTGGTATATTTCTCCACCGTAAATATTCAATATTATTTTAGAAGTACATCTTGGCCGAAAATCTAAAAATCTGCTGCATCGATAAGAGTCAAATATAGAATATTAATATAATATTTTTTCAATAGTCTGAAATCTGTCAACTCTGGAAGTACAGCTAGAGTTTGACTCTACTCTCGTTGGCGTAACATAGCCGGTGTGACGTTATGCAAATGTTGTTTTTGTGTTTCATGCGACTTGAAAAGCTTGGACGCCGCAACGGCGGAATTGGATGATGGAGAGCATTGCATCTTCATAATGTCACTTGCCATGTTGTATGCTTTCCCGTCAGTGTAATAATAATTATAAAATAACAAGCATGTTATATATAGTGTTTTTGCACTGTAAGCTAATCGCATTTTTGGCATCAGTTCAAAATACATAACTGCGAAAATTTGATTTTGTTCACTGTGAGAAACATATGAGAAAAAAAATGATTTCGTTATATTTTTACACCAAATTCGTATTTTTTTAATATTATCATACCGTATATAATATTTTTTAATAGTAAAAAAATAGTCTACGCACCTGGCAACACTTTTACTTGTCATTATCAAAGCAAAATTTCGGCGCCTCGCGGGTCGTCTATGTTCCGCAAGGTAAATATAAAGATTTTACTTGATTTTCTATTGTTTCAAGTATTTTAATGCTTTCACTAACTTATCTAGACTATTTGTTATATTTTGGTGTGTGAATAATGTGCCTTTATGTGAATTCTCAAGTTTTATGACCGCCAAAGGCTTATGTTTATTGTGATGAACATTGCCAAATAACCTATAAAGTACCTACAATTTGTTATGTTTATCACGGTGAACGATGCCAAATACCTAATGATAAATTAATCCAAAATAGTTATGTCTTTTTTTTAACATTTTGAAGTTGTGGGTTTTATTTTGCTTATTTCGGTATTTTCTGTTGCCAACAGCATACTTTGCATGGACGCACGGCAAAAATATTGGCGCTTGTGGCTATACAGCATGCTCCCTCAGATACCAGTGATAGGTCCGACATGGACAATGAATTGGCAGATCTGCATACTCCAAGTTTAGCTTCATCATCAGCACCATCTTTAGATTCATCTTTAGAGCGAATGCATATTTTAAGCAGTCCTGAATCTGATGCTGAAAATCATGACACTGGGGATGATCCACCTGAATTTGATTTTACAGAAACATCATTGCAATTGACTCCAGTTCTACGTCAAATTTTCCCCAGCTACACCGACTAGAGAACCGAACTACGAGAACATACCTTCCTTATCTTCTATACCATCTCTTCCGTCTGAAGCCCCTTTATCAACTCCTGAAAGTGCTACCAGGAAAACTCGAGCCCAAAGACACATTACTCCAGTGCTGGCTAAAAGACGAAAGAAAGTTCCGAAATTTGGCTTAACGTATAAATGGAAAAAAAGCGTCACCTTCCGTCACCAAGCTACAATTGAAGAAAATCAAGACCATAATATAATGAATGAATCTTTTCTGCCCACTGCAGATTCCCTAGAATATTTTAATTTATTTTTTTCTTCAGACATTGTGACCGATATTACCGTACAGTCAAATCTATACTCTGTTCAAAAAACTGGCAAATCTATTCAAGTGACAGAAGACGAAATGCGTGATTTTATAGTTATCCATATACTTATGGGTATTGTCTCAATGCCTAGTTACCTAGACTATTGGAGCAGTAGATTCCGGTATGCTCCGATAGCAGATCTAATGAGTTTAAAACGCTATCAACAGATTCGTAGATTTAGCCCCATACGTTTCGACAATATTTGCCACTTTCCTAATACAAAAGAAGACATGGGGAGGTGCAAATATTGCCTAAAAAATACTACTGTGTACTGCATGAAATGTAACATAAGACTCTGTTTTGTTACCGGAAAAAAATCTCGTAATTGTTTTCTCAATTTTCATACAAAATAATACTAAGTTTTTTGTGAAATGCTAGAAGAGGCTCTATTATGTTATAAAAGATATTTTGTTATGTCTTTGTTTTGTTTTTTATATAAATAAAAATATTTAGTAAACCGCACTGTTTGAATGTGTACCCTAATTTGATTATGTTCATCACAGTAAACATTACAATAAAGTGGTATTTCTCGACAGATTTGGCAATGTTCACTCTGATGAACATTGGTTTCCTGGAAACCTGAAGGTCGCAACATTTTTTTTTTATTTTTTCTGGATTCCTTACTACCCTAAACTTATAAATATACATAAATTTTACATATATATAACACATTGAACCTCTACCAAATTAAGGGATAAAACAAAATACAACTTTCCACTGAACTTTATCATCGCCAATTTTTATATTACGTTTTTGAAATGTAGATTTTGATTATTTTTTACTAATATAGTGTGTTTTACAAGTGTAGTGGTGTTACAATTTATGTTAAAATCAAATAAAGGAATTATCCAAGGGGAGTATAGGGCTATTAAGGTTTATTAAGACTTTTAGATACATTTATTTCCATAGGTCTTTCCACATTCACAATCCAGGGCATACTTAAGATAGTACAAAAACAACAATGCAATTAATACAGTTTTTATTATTGGTTAGTATAAAGTGAGGGTGCGAAACAAAAAGAAAAAAGATTAGAGCTCTGAAACACACAACCAATAAGATTCCCATTCTCTTGGCTTCATGAGCCATCTAAAATCCGGCAAGATATAAACTCTGTTAAAATTAAACAGAATTTAACGTAAAACTTTCACACATGACATTACTATTCAAACTAAAACATTATTGACACGGTCCATAAATTAAAAGCCATACAGATGATGTTATTACTACTATCAAAATGCACACTCAAGAGAAGTAAGATATTTTAACATTAACAAAAAGTAAAAAGGATCTGAAACATGGCGTCGGCAAGAAATCAGGAACTCACCATTTTTATGAAATATAATTTTTATTTGATTATTTTATATCAGGAAAGTATAGGTTTACGGCGGAAAAGATAAAAATATTTAATTATGATTTGCTGAAGGCAGCACTGAAGCATAACCACGTCGAAAAGAAAAAAAAGTGACATAACTTCGATAACGATCACACAATGTCAATGTCTAACAGTCAAATATGACAGATGTACATTTCTGTAAAATATTTAAGTAGCAAGACATAATTGCTACAGTGTATTTTACGAGTTTAGTGTGTTTTACGAGTATAATGTGTTTTACGAGTGTAATGAAACAATATTATTTTGTTGATATAGATCCCTTTCATTAAAATAAAAAATATTATGCTCTGAGATAGATAATTTATTTTTCTTCACGTGCTACTTTTCTTAACATTTGGTACTAGAGCCTATTTCTAATATGTAGAAACATGATTTTTTCAAAGAGATGTACAGTCATTATATAAAATAACCACAAGTACTAAAAGCTGGTTATTCATATTTATATAAATCGAAAATTATATAAAAATTGTGTCAGGTGCCTACATTTTATACAAAAAAAAATGTAATATATTTTGTTTGCATGTGGTTACTACTGGTACTTGCCCAGTTTTTATACACTTTTTGTTCGGCTGTAAAAAGGGAATCTACTGAAAACTACTGAATGAGTAGAGACGAGGAACGCTTACATCGAAGTTCTTTGTGATTTTGTTATACCTACTTTATTACAAAAAGATAGTGTAACTACCGACAAGGTTCTGTTCTGTTATAGATTTAAGCATTAATAACATTTTTGTGTTGTTTGTTTTTAAGCAAGCCCGTGGGCTTGGAAATCCTCGTGCTTATCAAGGTCAACGGTATCGAAAAGTAGACGAAGACTCATATTTTTGTAATTTTAATCACTGGAGGAAACGTGTATTTGTTTTGGTTTCATGGTAAAATTTATTTTTATCGACCGCCAATAATTTTCTTTTTATAATGTGGGGGGGGGGGGAAGAAATAGGAGCCTTTTTTCAGCTACCAACGTTCCAAGACAACCACATAATCGCCATGCAGATGCGTTGTTTCCATACATCCTCCCATCCAACAGGTCACCGACTCACAAACCGCACGAAACACTACAGCATAGCTGTCTTTTCACGGCGATTTCATGTGAACGACAGTTACTTCCCCGGCCTCTTGTTCAAGATTTCCATGACATTTGCTGGTATGTTACAGATACCCACACAACTGGCATGGCCAAGTTTATTATTCCACGCCATAAAACAACCCTATATACATTGGAACCTTTTTGCACTCAAACGAGCAGGCTCCTCGTTTGATCCTTCTTTAACGCACAAATTCATGGCCAAATGCTTCATCACACAAAATTAATTATTAACAATCAGGTGATCTTTCTTGTTTGCATTGCTTTTCAATGCCTGGTCTATCTATTTCTATTAAAGTGCGAAATGTTAAAATAATTTATCTGTAGTCGGATTTTTAGTACCAATTAATAATCCTCGCTCTTTTTCAGATTATCGTCCCATTTCTATCCTACCATTTCTGTCAAAAGTACTGAAACGCATGGTTCAGGAGCAACTGTGCTACTACCTAAATCAACATCAACTTTTCAATCCCTTCCAGTAGGGTTTTCGCCCGGGTCATAGCACGGCCACTGCACTCATTATTGAAATCAAAAAACATCCGAATTTCAATAGAGAAGATGGCTGAGTTCTTCCCTCTGCTTGGGATACAGTGGTGAACATAATCAAATCAAAAAGTAAACATAACACCTCAAGACAGCAAGATATAATAAATACTGTTTGCGTTAATCGGAACAACTAAAATTATAATTCTTCGGGTACTTTTAAAAACTTGGTACATCAGGACATCTGTCATCTCAGTCCACCCGTGACCATGGTTGCTGTAAAGCTTCTGAAACGTCGGGCTACATAAATATTCAATAAACCGCGATAAAATCCGTAAAAGTAGTTTTATTGTAATGACTAACATTCGCGTAAACTTAAGACACCTCTTCTCTTCTCTATTTTTATAAATTCTATCTCCCAAAAAATATCTTCACCCTATCATATGTATTAAGTCAACTTACAGATTTACAGACATATTCCTCTATAATATCTCTCAAATGCTATTAAACAAACTAGTAACGACCTTGAAGGCATGCTGCAGTGGAGAAAAAGCTATGGTCTGCACCTAAATCCTGATAAGACTCAATAAAAAAAATACAACCTTTAAGCAAGTAGAAGCGATCAAACTTCGGACTTGATCAACAAATCGCAAGCTTTAGGAAGTGAACAATTAAAACTCTGTGATACTCTGCTATTGGCTGGTTCCCGTTTAGCTTCATTCATCCGAACTAAACCCAGAGCAAAATCCCTTGGACTTTAGTAATGTTGACACATATACATGGATAAAGAATTTAATACAATGAAATGTGAAGCAATTTGTAACATCAAATAAACAATTGAAGAAAAGGTAAAACTGGTTTATTAATTAATTGATTTACAAATACCAAGACACGCTATTTCATACTGCCCTTCTGAAAATTCCTTGATTATACATAAACATATTTTTTTGCAAATCAACCTTACGCGCGTGATTTTATAGTTATAGTTGTTTTTCCAATATGTATAACTTTGAAGTGTATAATTAAGTTGTATTTCCAAAATGTACAACTTAAAAGTTTGTTCATCTTATATACGAACTCTTTTGTATTATCTTATATATGATCTGTGGTGTTTTTTAAAATCAATGTTTTCAAGTTATTAATAACTTTAAAGAATGAGCGTAGTTACTACTACTTTCAAAAAACTAACGAACTTCATCAGATAATATCATTCTTAAGATATAACTTCATAGTTATGTAACATTGCTTTGAGTTGCAATATAAATATGTATTTGCAAACAAATTTTAATTTCTTTAGGTAGAAATGAATAGTCGGTTCATACTCGATGACATTCATAAAAATTATTTCAAATAACATTGCAGAAATTTTAAGAGACACCGTATCCGCAACGTATAGGCTTATAAAAACTTTGTATTCTTATCTCAATTCTAGTTACTTACGATACTTCACGCTTTGGCATCGAGATAAGTAACCCGAATGAAAAATAAGTTATACACAATGCAGATGTTGAAAGTTGATGTTAAGGAAACACTAAATACACTTATATGAGGTTTAAATAACAAGTCACACCACGTCAGCTTAGTCCCGTGCTAAGTACCTTAAGGACTTGTATTACAGGTACTAGACAACGGAAATATATTTAATATCCTTTATAAATTTAAGATTTTTTTTATATTTAAAGTGTTTATTATAGAAATACATATAATACAAATATAAACATCCATGACCTAGGCGGGATTCAAACCAGGGACCTCTGGCGTAACACGCGGACTAACCGCCACATCACCAACTGAGCCAGCCGGTCAGACAAATTAAGTCGGGAATCTTAACTATTACTTCAGAACGTAAAACGAAAAAAAAATCTGGCTAATAATGTGAAAATTTTAGAAAGTAGTTCACGAGATATTCTTTCATTGGGATACAAGACCTCTCACCGGTTAAGTACAAAGGCTGGATCCCAAGTCACCGTATTTGGCGATAGGAGGTTTTAATCGGTGAACCCCCTTGAAGAACATTTGAATTTCTGGGTTCTAGGATATTTTTGGGTGTAAGACTAGAGTAAGAGCGGCCCTACTGTTAAGACATACGTACTGACTGCCATTATTAAACAAACTTGTGTGAAAAGTTATAACATCTCTAGCACAACCTGCAGATAAGCTCACTCTTTTTTAATGTACACACTATACTGCCGAAAGGAATATTGCGATATTTAAGCTAACATTATAGGTATTGATGCCTCTGAGACAGCTCTTCGCAGAAACGCCCCCCTGATGTTTCAGTCGAAGGAATGATAAACAATAAGTTGATCACGTTGACTAAATTTAATCATGTGAAATACAACGAGCTTTTCGTAATCAGGAAGCCAAGGTTGTACAATCATGATGCCTCTGGCTCTATCGAGATAATATTTTTGAAGGGTTTTAAGAATTACTGAAAAGGGAGTGAAAGCGTAAAAATAGACACCTAACCAGTTATTACATTATTCCTGGACTTGATGTAAGACGCGAATACATACATTTTCTTACATTCACGTAGAAAGAGCAGACGCGTAATAAGATTTGGCAATTACTTAAATTTTTTGTAAATATTTTAATAGCGAATTATGCCGCTAAGAATTCTAGCTGATTGGTGTGAGGAGTGCGCTCATGTTCGAACCAGGGACCACTCGCGATTTCTCACCGCACGCACATTTCCACTTCGTCGTTGAGGCCTCAGAAAGCACTGTAGTTGCCCACCATAATCCTACGAATAGGATAAGTCATTACAAAAACTAGGTGGAATATTCTTGAATTTATCAAAGTTACTCCGCGGCTCCTCCGCGACGCCGGCGCGGGCGGCGGCGGCTTATGCGTGTTGCCCGGAGCTATCCAGTTTTTTGATACTGGATTTATGCTTGCTTGTTGTATTCAGTTTACAGTTGCTAGGAGTTTATTATTTTTCTAGAAGCTTGTTTCTTTGAGGAGTGTCAAGACCTTTAGTAGCTTTGTGTTCAAGCCGAGCCGCTAGGTCTATATGGACCTCTGGACCAAATTTTAAGGAGAAGGAAGGAGAAGATCCTTCAGCGAATATTGAATATTGAATGAAGGATCTTCTCCTAAAATGTCCAACGCTATTGCTTGAAATGCACCATCATATAAAGTACTTTCGTCTAGGAGTGATGTGTTTCTCCAGTACCGTCAATGTGTTGATGTTGGAATATTTTCGTCTAGTAGTAAAAGAAAATGGCATTGTTATATGGTGCGTTGTCCATCGAAGTAACCGACATGTTATCTCCGTCTGAAATAGCGGAATATAATATAAATACATAAAAATAATATTTATTTATTTTCCTTATTGTCAAAATAACCTCGTTCACTTTGCAAGCAGTTAAACATAATTAGATATTATGTGATCAGTAATGTCAGTAAGATTATAACTCCACAGAATTATACGCAAACTGATTTTAACAGATGAGGTAGTCTGACAGATGGCTCAAAAGATACGTTTACAGTCAGTAAGATTTAACTCCCACGAAACTACAAACCGCTTTTATTGTGCGATAAATAAGTCAAGCAGGCGGCTCGTGACGTGGCACCTATGACCCGTAAGTTACTCCTATAACTCCCACAGAATTATACGCAAACTGATATTTATGTGTCACGAGGCAGATCCTAGGACAACTCAAATGACTATAATTCCGAAATATGTAAATCCCGTGTGAATTCCACGAAGTCCGAATTTTTTTGACATAAGATTGACTAGGACGTCCTTTGTGGCGACATTAATTATGTTATGTTTTTTGTTCCGATGTGTAGCAATTATTACTTGCAACTTTAATATTTTATCTGTCTTCTCTGACTGTAAGGCTTAAAGTTCCCTGTGTCGAATAAAATGTTATTCTTTTTTCTTTTTGCGATGGCAAGGATGGATATATTTGCAATGGCTTACGAAATCTGCCATCGCCAAATCATAATTAAATAGTTTTTTCTCTTTCGCCAGAAACCTGCATATTCGTATGACAATGCACGGATTAATATTTCATTAAAAGGGTGAGTTCATGATTTCTTACCGATGCCATGTTTCATATTGTTGCTTTGATGTTAAATTCTATTTAATTGTAACTCAGTTTATATCTTGCCTGATTTTCTCTGGGAATCTCGCACAACTGCTGGATAGGACTTCATACCCTCGCCTTTATACTAACCAATAACAAAAACTGTATTAATTCCATTGTTGTTCTTGTACTGTTTTAAGTACGTCCTGGATTGTGAATGTGGAATGACCAATGATGAAATAAATTTATCTAAAAGTCTAACTAAATCTTTATAGTCTCTCTAACCCCCATGTGAACTCCTTTTATATAATTTAACTGTCACAATTGGCGCCAAATTAGAAATTGCATTGTACCCTTTAAATAATTGTTCTTAGTTTCTACCAGTAATTAGTTTTTTCATATTAAACATGTAATGTTTTAATCTTAATGTAAACGAATGTCTTTCACCCATTTACAATTAATATATTGTTGAAGTTATCATAGTAAAATTAAGAATGTAAATATATTTTTTGCACAAAATTGAAGGTAGGTAGGTTCTAAATTTGATACTTATCACTGTGTATTTAGATACTAATATTATAACTTAAAGTTGCATTATTATCAACCCAAGTGTATATTGAGGTTATAAATTGTTTTAAAAGGTTAACTTATCACAAATTTAATATTTTGAATAATTACCCATCCCCCATTGTTAATTCCCAATATAGAATATATTGTAACAGATGTAACTCTCACAGAAATACACGCCGTCTTAATTATATAGATGGAGGATTAAATAGTCACATGGTGAGCACCATGTGACTATTTATAATAGCATTATTCACTTTAGGATGCAAAAACATGTATCTTTTAGGTTCTGCGGTGAAGATGAGGCCCTCGATGACACCGATGACGACGACAACGAAGATTCATCAAATAATGGGAACTATCTTTTTCCGAGACATAGCGAGATTGTTTACCAATCTTCTAAGTTTTTTGTTGAAGTAATCATAACTGTCGTCATTCATGCACTTTCTTTTCGACGTTTTGAAATAAGGTAATAAAATATTGACTTCACTGCGATCGACATAATTATCAATTAGTTACGGATCATCGCGAATCTTGACTACAGGTTCTTTCATATCCTCTTCAATTATTACTATCCGTTCAAGTATTAATTATCCAATGTCCAATAACAATCCGTGATTAAATTGGTTCTGGAAAGTTCGCGAAATAGAAGAATATTGTATTTGTTCCAACAAAAACTTGATACATAATCGACTAAAATTCATTTCAAATGTATCCAACTAGACACAATTTGCACAATTGTACTAAAGCAGTATGGTACGTACCTTTTCGCAGAGCTGTATAAAATATACGTTGTCTTTTAGCACAGAGGTTTACTATAAATTTTATACGCTCTTTTTTGTTCTATATTTAAGTTTCCCTGTGTAATTGATGTAAAACTTTACGACATAATGTTATTCTTGTGAAGTTAAGAGATAAACTAAAAGTAAATTTAATTTTATTTACAGTAACAGAGAGGTCAAATGAATAGCACAACATCTTGGAAGATAAATGCCATCGTAAATTGATTCTTTTTTTATTGTATATGATGCGAATAGCAGCAATTGAAGCCTTTTGACGACTACCGATGCCTTTAGACATCCGCATAATTGTTGTCATGGAGATGTGTGGCCCTCATTTCCTTCTCCCCTCTAACAGGCTACCGGCTACTCACGAACCACACTAAACGCGATAGCATATCTGTCATTTTACGGAAGCGTCATGTGATCGAGATGTACCTTCCTGTCGTGACTGGCTGTAGCTGCAATTTGGCTACAATGCAGCGTGGAACTACCTCCGACTATATTTTCTTTCGAAATACTGTTTTAAAACAATGTACTTAAATAAATGCTTTAAATCATTTACAATCATTGAAAAGAGCACGATTTTTCTTAAAGTGTAAAAATAAGTCTCTTAGACCTAATGAAACTACAGCACAAGTGAAATCCTGTAGTCATATTTGGTGACATTTTAAATGTGAGAACTTGACTAAATTTCCACAGTACTGAGGAGTTTTGGAAGAGATGTGTACTTTTTTTTTTTGACCTCTCTGTTACCTAATTTTGTACCGTGTGGACTCATTTTTAGCAAGTGCTGATAATATAATAACCTCTGGTATATTTTTAAGGGATACGTAATTAAAACATTATAATATAAAAACGATTTATTCATATCAACTTTAGGTCTGAGAAACAATACGTATACTATGTCTTACGCTATTGACTTATTCTAAGACACAAGAATGAAGTTTTTACCTTACGTTAGAAATGTCCGATGTATTGCAAGGTTAAGAATTGTCAATACCCTGAATCTTAAGATAAATTACTTTATATTGACTAGGATCAATGGTTCCGATGTGAAAATACCATGCGGGTTAGCGATATCAAATGTTGCTTACGATATATTACATAATGTATGGACAATGCCCATACACAATTTATTCAATATATACTGTAACCTGCAGACATTTTCTGTAAGTACCATGGCATACTGGACTTGTAAATCGACATATGTACAACAAATAATAGTAATTTTTTTAAACTAAAATACAGTTCAATACATTAGTCGTTTCTATCGCACATCAATATTTACAAGACTCAGCAAATTATATGTACATTTATCTCAAAAGTTCATTAAAAATTTGATCACTTGACCATTAAAAAAAATTTGAAACATAATGAAGTAGCAACGAATAGGATTGTAGTATGTCCAATGCCGTCATTAGATTTTGCACTTCCTTGCATCGCAGCTGGCGTTTCACCTGTGAATAAAGTAATCATTAAAATATCTTCATATTTGGGCTTATGTATTGTTTTAATAATAATAATCTGTGGACATATCACTTCATCTAAGCCCTGTGCTAAGTAGCGTATGGACTTGTGTTACAAGTAATAAATAACGGTAATATATTTCATATTCGTTAATAAGTTATTTTGTCAGCGACCTTGGCGGAATACGAATCCATGACCTCTAATTAATCGTCCACATGACACCCGTTTACATTACTACTGCGTCCATGATCTTGGTCTTGGGTATTTTTTGTATTGTGTTTGTACAGTTACAATTCAAATTGGACTGGAAACTCCGTTTCGTATGGCCGTAATTTCAAAACATCAATCTCCATAGAGAGCTTGAATTACTCGCATAATTTCAGCATTTTTATAGGGCTTGTTTGCTAAGCCAGTTGCATCAATGGTTGTATTTCTATTATCGGGAAGAAGTGAACAATTTACAGTCAGCAACAGATTTTTATTCACAACATTATCAAGATTTCTTTAAAGGGGGATTCTATAGAGAGGCAAATGACTTATTGGATGGGCCACCGTCTACTAACAAACCGAACGAACTGCGACCGCTTAGCTATCACTTTACTGTGGAGTCTATTGCTCGAGAACGATCTCCACGGTCGTGCCGGTCCAAGTCGGGTGAAATGCAGCATGCCACTTCAATTTACTAAATACCATCTCCACAGTGAAATCTATATATTACAAGAGGTTAAATTTACAAAGTATGTATATATTGTTTTCCATTAAACATATCGGATCGAAGACTAAGACTAGCCGAAGATTATGTTACACGTTATATACCTAATTAGACAGTACTCTTCATATATGACTTATAAATTAGAGAAAACTAATTCGACATATGTAGTGTAAATATTTTTATATAGTACACTTAGGAATATATAAAGTAATTAGTTTAACAGTCTAAGTCCTACTTTCAAAACAAACAAACTTATTTAAGGCTTGTCCCTGCAAAGTCAACGGAATCCAAGTTACAGTAAGTTAATAATTAACTAGACATAAAAGAGATTAAGTCCACAATCTGGGGAAGAAAAATGGAGAAGTTTTTTTTAAAATATACGACTTTATAGGTGAATATAATTATTTTTTTATTAAAGTTTACCATGAAAATGAAATGAAATTACCATATCAAGAATTCGTGGACGGAATTTGAGCTATATGGTTGGCTATATGGCCGTTCCATATATGGTGCCACTTACGAAATATAATGTAAACTCATAGTCACTAAGGACATATAACAAGCGAAATAAAGACAGATTTTAAATTTCAAAGTGCTATATTTCGGCAATTCACATATTCGCGCGTTAATGTACTGGAGTAGACTGTTTCAAGGCACTTTCAAACATGATGAATGAGTGCCAAAAACAATCGTTTGAAGGGAACGTGTGTTATTTAATTCCCTTCCATTTCTTGTTACATTTTAATTACTCTGAAGGTAAATCCTCCTCTCATATGCTTCACTGTGGAAACCTTTGCTAAGTATATCAAATTACTAGCTGTACCTTGATAAAATCTATTCCAAGGGAACAATGACTTTCTCAGGCCAATAAGTGGAATTATAGTGATGTAAATTTTAATCTATGTGACAAATTAAACCCTAATCCGTTCAGACATTATAGACAAACTTTCTCAATATGAGACTAATACAATAAAACTATTTTTAAGCATTTTATCGCAGCTTATTAATAAAATCCGTAAAAGTAGTTTATTAATAAACCGCGACAAATATATACACACACACACACACACGCGCGGGTGTGTGCGTGTGTGTGTGTGTGTGTGTGTGAGCGTGTGTGAGCGTGCGTGCGTTCGTGGGTGCGTATGTGTATGTGTTACAAATAAGACAACGGAAATATATTTAATATTTTTTATAAATTTAAGGAATTTAATATATTTAACATTTTTACTATAGAAATACATATATCCATGACCTAGGCGAGATTCTAACCCGCGACCACTGGCGTAACACGAGCCAACTGAGCCAGCAACTCGTCAAACTATTATTTTCTCAGAAAAATTATGTAATGTTAAGAAATGATTGTAGACCAAAATAAGATTTAGTTAACTAAATAATGGATCTTTTTTTTTGTATATACACCACTAAGGGAAAGTGAAACTACGTAACATTAGTAGAATTTATTTCCGCACATATTAACCGCTCTCAAAAGTTCATTTACAATAAAACTACTTTTACGGATTTTATCGTGGTCTATTTAATTTCTGTCCAAACGTGACCACGGTTGCTATAAAGCTTTAAGAACGTTGGACTAGTTAAATAATTAAATAAACTACTATAAAATCTGTTAAAGTAATTTTGTTATGATTAGTAACATTCGCGTAGATTTCACAAATCAAATTATGAGTTTCCCTAGTAGTCTTACAATTGTGTCATAACAATTTGCAAATAAAATATTGTCAAAATATACTGTCAATACCTGTCAAGACATGGACTCTGGCTGTTGCAGATTGTGCATTATCTGGTACGCACTGATAGGCGCCAGCATCTGATGTTCTAGCAGATTGTACTAGTAACCTGCTGCTGCTATGTATTCCCTTTTCAGTGACGAGAGATATACCACCGCGGGTTGAGTCGAAATTTATTGTCTGAAACAAATATTATTTTTATTAGAAAAGTATTACAGTAAGAGGTACTGCCAAGCTTCATGGCGGTGGACTTGGACCGGTATGACTACGGAGGTACCTCACACAACATGATACCGGCGAAAAAAAGCATCTTCAGCTGGTGGCCCATTGTAGCGGGGAGTGAGAAGAAGTACAAAGCATCGATATAGTAATTACGCTGATGTTTATGGCCGTCGGTAGTCGTAGAAAGGCTCCAAATGCTCATTTTTCCTCCTATGCAATAAAAAAGTGCAAATTTTTGCATTAAACAAACTGTAGTCCAGATGATATTTTAAAGTCAAATTGTATAACGGTTCTTTTCAATAACATTAATGCTACTACGCTAGCTTTAATAGTATTATGTGTCACAATTTTTTTCTTTTGAAGGGTTCTTTTTGAACCAAAACTGACTATAAGTAATGAATAAAACTTTAATAAATTAAGAATACCATCACAGCCATAAATTTATAGTTAGCACCTATAAGGCTTTTCTACATATGTTCTGCGAAGGTTAAGGAATAAGTTACAAAACAAAAAATTGTTCATTGTGTTTTCTCATTTCGCCTATACATTGTACAATATTTTGCCATATGAAAACGGAATGGGGTGATAAAGCGAACAGAATCGATGTGATTGCATTACACAAAGTAGGTAAACAATGTTTAAGACTCCCCGTACACTTGGTATTAGTCAAATGTTTGTGTACCGGGATATTAATAGGTACAACGAAACTTCTCTGTCTGTGACAGAGAAAAACCTCCCCGTCAACGTAGTGTTCATACGAAAAAGGTGGTCGAAGCAGTAAGGTAAAGAATTCGAAGATACCCTGCCCGAATCAAAAGATTTGATTTCGGGAAATGAAGATATCACCCAGAATCATGTTGCGTTTTTAAGAGATTTGGACTTGCAGCTTATAAGAGATGCACTGGCCATTTTCTCACAGATAAATTAAAGATGAATGGGGTGTTAAAATTAAAACGACCACTGAAGCGGTATGCAAAAGAGGTTACAGAAAAACTTTGTTTACGGATGAGAATTGTCTTACAAATGAGAAATATTTTAACAAACCAAATGAACGTGTGTATGCAAAAAATTCTGAGGAAGCGTCCCAATTGGCCGATAAAGTGCATCGTCAGGATTATACGACTACATTGACGGTTTGGTGGGGTGTTCACTATGAAATAGTGACTGAGCCATATTTTTGTGGAAAATCATAAACTTGCGTTAAATACCATGTAGCAGACATGAAACATCGACGTGGTACAAAATCTGCGGTCTGTGAGCATGCTGAAGTTGGCCCCTGATGTTATATTAGATTAGAGAAAGCTAAAATCCCTCACTATGGAACTCAGATTAATTCCAATTATGAAGCGTGAGGCTGTTGAAGTTAAAAAATACATCCAAGCTTCAATTGAGAAGGCTGTTCTTCTCTCTGCTTGGGACCCAGTGACAAACATAATCAAATCAAGAACTAAACATAACACCTCATTACAGCAAGATATAATAGGTACTGTTTGTATTTATCGGAACCACTAAATAATTATAATTCTTCGAGTACTTTTAATAAGTTGTGACATCAGGATATCTGTCATCTCAGTCCACCCGTGACTATGCTAGCTGTTAAGCTTCTGAAACATCGGGTGTGACAATGTTAGTTGCTTTAATCCTCCGAAACGCCTTCACAGATTTTCACCAAATTTTATATGCATATTTAGTAGATCTCGGAATCAGCTGCAATCTATTATGCATACCCCTAAGTCATAGGGGTTTTTCACCCAACCCGGAAAAACGACATTTGTTTGGTCAGTAAGTGTTTCCATAAAAATATAATGACCACAGGATGTGTGAAATTGCTTTCACTTATATATCGCATAATATGTTCCGTTTTTTGAGAAAAACTACGTCGAACTATGTTACGCTTTCCTCAGCCTTTATGCGACTCTGTAGGAAATGAGGTGGCCTCATTCTACTCTAAAGTCTCGCTGAGCTATGTATAAATTGTTATCATTATTCTATTGTTTCAAACTAAGATAAAAATCTCACATTTTGTTCTTTTTATACGCTGGAGGACATCAGTTTTTCCGTGCCAGAAGCTACGGTTCGAAAAAAAATTAAGAAAATAATCCAACCATACTTATTCGGAGAGGTTTGTAAATTAATTCCTTGGAAATATTCAAATCGTGATGAACATACCTTAAGATTTGTATAAGTATCTGATTCATCAGGCTTTTGATTTGATTTGCTATGATATTCTCTCGCAGAAGCTAGAGGATATACAGCTGCACCGAGACATTTTGAGTATATTTAGATGCTGGCATGCGAACCGGACCAACTGCGTCAGATGGGCGGCACGCTGACCGAGCCGTACACGTTGGAGTTTGGGATAGGGCAGAGTGCTCGGACCTCACCGAAGCTCTTCAACCGCTGAGGTCCCAGTGCAGCTGAACTTACTCTCAATAGAACTTAAGAAAGATAGATCATCCGGTATCAACCACGTCTGCTGTAGCGCTATAAGGTTTACAAATTTGCATAGATCTCTAATAAATTGTGTTGGGCGCTTAACACTTACAATTAAAACTCACAAATGTAAATATGTCATCCACAGAGAATTCGTACAGTGTCGGCGTCTGCGTTCCGTACGTATTTTTTTATATGTTGATAATGTACAAATCGCCTAAATATTTTTCCTTGTGGATGGATACATGTTGACTTCTAAAATATTGGTAGTATACGCTTCGGTATGAAAATGAATGAATTGCGCATGCATTAAAATGCTCTTTGCCCTTATTTATATCGATTTTCCTAATATTAATCCGTCTTGCGCTTTTCTGTATATGTAGTCGGTATATGTGCAACACATGTGTCTATGTGCACTTTCGTTAGGAAAATTGTTACTCTAGTCTCCGCGGTATTAAAGCCGCCTTAATCTTCACTCGCCTTGCCTACTCGCCCCCACATACCGATAGCTACTCTTTCACTTGCTACGAGGATGTACCACTGTCTCCCACTCCCCTTCTTCTGATTTGGACTGAGCGGTGCCTACCAAATCCATATCTACGCTGGTATTATTGCCAGCAGCGGACCCACGCGCGTACACTGAGTCGGTCGGCTGACACTGACGCACACGTCCATGCTCCGGCGTATGTTGACTGCTCACCGAATTGTCTTTACGCGTGCTGTGGGTATCACAATGCCATGCTCGTAGCAATACCCTCATTTTGTAATATCACCGATGATGATAATTTTTTTTTTTTTGGCGTATCGGCTGATCCCTATGTTTATCAATATTTGCTATATAATACGGTAGTGGACTGCTCTGCGCATTACAACATCCATACATAACATCCGCTACTTTCATTGATTGTGGCATGACTTTATTTCCCATCTTGGAACACATAAATGCTCTTTATTTTTACTACTTCTTCTCGAAGCAAACTTAGATACTTCAATATCTGTGAAACATCCAAATAGTCTAATGTAAGAGGTGGTAGTTTTCCAAGGTCCCGGGTCGTGAACACGGGACTCGGCTTAGGACCCAACGCTTTCCTTAGCGATATAACACCAGCTAGGTCTCTTATCTCCTTCCCATCGTTTTCTCGATCTCTAAATCATACGCGTCCCTGTTGGCACTGTTTCGAATAATATCGACTTCGACTGTTTTATTTCTCTGCTACTAAAAGCCTCATGACATAATTCTATTAAAGCTATCCCGGCCGCAATCGATAAGTTATTCCTTATATACGCAATTAATTCGTCTATTACGATATCACACGAATTACACTTAACAATCGTCATCTCAATTAATACTTTAACCAATGATTCTTACCAATAAATGACACGGCCATTACGCACACACACCTGCGGCACAACTTTTGAATGAAAAACTAACAATATGCTCATCGCTACTAGAGTAAAATAGGGAGTGAACGAGCAATCGTAGCCTTTATACGACTACCGACGCCCATGAACATCCACATAATTACTATGGCGACGCGTTGCCCTCCTCTCCCAATGGGCCGCATGCTACTCACACACCGCACGAAACGCGACACTGAAGATATCACTTAACGGTGGTATTATATGAGCGAGAGGTACTTCCTCGGTCGTGCCGGCCCAATTCTATTCCATAGGAGGATTTAGTGTCATGCACTGTGCACGACACTACCTCCTCCTATGAAGCATGACACCACCTGTACTCTGTAAAGAACAATGGCGATATTTTAGATCGATTATGCAGTGCCCCTAAACTTCGTTAAAACCAATGCTCAACAAATATTTTTAAGTGGTATTACATGTTATACTCATACTTTTTGAAACAGATTAAAATAAATAATTTATTTGGGAATAAATTTGATTATCGAGTCAAACTTCTTATCTTCTATATTCTGCGCTTTATTCTAACATTGCAACCACCGGAGTTATTCTAATAGATCCCCACCACTGTCAATTATGCTTATTTTTATATTATACGTTTTAAATCTTAATTATTTTTATATAAATGTATTCATAGAAACGATTCGATATTGTCATAAAACAATGAACATTTTACAAATAAAATGACTCCTTGAATCATACCTGAATGATTTTTTTTTAATAAGAGCACATTTTTATATTGTAAAATAAAAATATTATAAAAATTAACTAAATTAAATTTACGTTCATCGTATGATCTTGGACTACACACCAATATCATAGGATACGACGTCACCTTTTGCCTTGGGCCCGCAAGTGCCGCCCATTTTTGGGGTCGGTCGGCCCGCGGCGTACCCGCGGAGCGCACAGGGAATCGATGTTTTTTTAGCTTGCGACCGCCGTAGCATTAGGATAGTATTGACAATCTTGCCATTTTCCAAGTCACAATTATTTTATTTGTTTTAATTGTAGTTTTGTATTTAATTTATTTATGTTAACGTAAATATATGTAGTATCAGTTTCGTGTTGTTCTCAATTATCGCTTGCTTACAAAACTCATCGCTTTATCATCATTATCATAAACAATCAAGACTCATTGCCACACTCTTATTCATAATTGTCTGTTGTGACAGTTTGTTTTGTTGTTTTTACACAAGGACAGTTGCTCTAGCGCATCGCTTTTTAGTGTCGATAATTACTTTTATGTTTCACGTTGCTATTTTAATGATATTGTTTTTGAAGTATGCCGAGATCTTGCAATAGCTGCAATAAATATAAACATGGATCAAGGATTTTCTAGTTAAGATATTAAAGAAGCTGGATGAAGTTAAAGTGAGTACAGTCACGTTTGCCCTTTATGTGGCTGTTCTTCAAAGATGAAGTGACTTAATATTGGAAAACAACACCCCACATTTGGAAACATGCATGATTGATATTATAAAGGCCAGATTTATAACTCGACAGGTATGATATATCTTTTATGTAGATTTATATCATAAGCATCTGTATACTAACGACATTACATGTAAATTTTTTACATATAAATATGTATTGTCACATTTAGAATGAAGGTTTATAGTATTGATCATGTGTTAAAGTAACATAATGGTGAAGTATTTTTGAATACATTTTCCCTAGAAGAGGTGCACATCCGACGTGTTAATTATGCTTTTCAACGATGGTTGTTAAAGCAGGAAGTAGAACTGGACTCCGACATCTGGAACGAGAAAGATAGTTCTGCGCTTAACCTCCTCCTCAGCCCAATTAAATGAAACATTTGTATATATAATGATGTTGTACTTATTTGTTATAGGTATCTGCAATAGATTGTGTGTGTCATGCATACTGGTTATGTATAGGGAGGGAAGATGTTTGTTCAATTGGCCTAGATAATGTTAGATCACATTCACCTGTGGGCGATGAATTGCCTTGTGAATCAAATGAATTGGACCCTCAAGTTCTTTTACAAAAAAAAACAACAATAACCTTGGAATAAGCCTATAAGCAACGAACATACACCAGAGAAAATAACAATACGAGGATAGCCTCGTATTGTTATTTCCTCTAGTGTATGTTCCATAGAGACAAGCATCTAATATTAATCATGCCTGTCCTTTTACAGATTGCAATAATTCAAGATTAAAGACAAACTGCGGTCAACTTATTAAGCAATTACATGTACAAACCTAATCCTTCTCGTGTGTGTATACTACATTTATTAAGTAATGTCATGGGATACAATGATATGACGTTGATATGTGAGTCAGTCAATGGCATGTTTCTACTATTAATCAAATAGGACATGTATCAATCCCTTCATTAATACTGTTGATTTCGAGACTATTGAAGCAATGGAAGACATCATTTTTTAATATTAGATGTGACTGAAAAAAGAAAAAATAAATAGTGTATTAAGAGAAGCGCAGAAAATGAAAGAAGAAACCCAAGGGCTGGCAGCACTATTATTTAAAACTGGGAGTGACACAAATGAAAGGACTTCATCAATTGTGAATGTTCAATTAGAGAGAGAACTTACTGGACTAATTTTTAGAGGTACCGCCGATCCAAGATTTTGTACCAATGAATCTTGGTATAAATTAATTGGGAAGAACGAATTGCTACAACATCATTTATTGATACCTAATGAAATTTATAGAATTGGAAACAATGCAATTGTGCTATACAATTGAAAATATATATATGTATATGTATATGTATATGTATATGTATATGTATATGTATATGTATATGTATATGTAATAAGAGTTCGAACAATAATTTCCAAAAACTAAGTTACTCTTACCACAAGTACAGGAATATGATGGACATATTGTTGATTATTTTATCCCTACGAAGCAACTTTATCAGAAGCTGGTATTATGAAGATTTTATTTTCTGGAAGTACTGCTCTAACATCGTACTCGTATTTTAGGGAAGGTGGAAGGAAGGTGGTATGCATTTACCCAAGATCGGGGTTTTAGAGACAGCATAAGTTTTTTAGAGGGATGTGGCTATAGAAAATGTATGCCAGAAACACTTAAAGAAGACGAACACCAATTAACAGCAGCTCAGGTTAATTGAAGCCACTGTGTCACTACACATAGGTGTAGATGGATGGTAGAATCTGTTAAAAGTCAGTTTAAAAGAGATTACAAGTTATTCAGGCAAGAATAATCCCATTATTTTCATTTGTCTAGTAGGTAATAGATATTTTTCCAATTTTCGAACACTTCGAAAAACATTTTTTGTGTCTTGTTCAACTCCTCCTTCCATACCGTCCTTGTCACATAAATTTAGATATAGCGTCGTCCTTTCATGGGTCTATTCAGTTTCGGGAATAAGAAACTGTTACAGGGGGCCCACTCTGGGGATTACGGTGGCTGCGGTATAATTAGTGTGTTGTTTTGGCCAAGACGTCAAGTACAAGCAGCGATATGTGGTACGAATTTTGCAGCGACCCGTCTCATGCCCAAATTATCGCTCTTCTCTTCGTCGCTGCAATATCTCGGCCTTCTGAAAACATTTTGTACCACCGATAAACGTTGTTTTTGTGTTAACTAACTCGGTATGCCACAGTCCACATCCAGAAAGCATCCGCGCACATAACTTCGTTTTTCACAAAAAAGTTTGATACAGGTCTTTGTCCCATTTTTTTAATAGGTAAAAATCGAGGATGAACCAAATCGCGTGCAAACTAAGCAGCTGTCAACAATTAACTGAACATTCGAAACGATCGAACCTTTCAGCACAAGTGTACCAACATAACGCTATAAAAAAAATTGGAACACACGTAACCCGCGAAAATTCAAAATTAGTGGTACTTGTTGAGCACACTCGTAATAGATATAAAAGGTATTATATCTATTACCTGCTCGTTATTATAAGACCCTATAGACCTGAATACTTCACGTAATTGACATTAATGGCAGTTGAAATTCATCTACATATAGCGTATAATAATAATAATAATACTTTTATGAAAATTCAGAATGATTTTCTGAAAACCTGATCTTCTCCAATAAAGGTTTTTGATGTACCAGACATTGAAAACGGCTTCTTTTTAATTAATTTTTTTTTCAAATAGGGACGAAACTATTCACAATTAGCTCAAGCGTTGTATGGGATTTCGCGATTGTTATTTGCTGACCTCTCCGCAAATTGCGGAGTTTGTTATATTCATAGAAATAATAAAGATAGAGATGGAAAGTCACCCTAAAACGCGGACATTCAATTTGAAATATCAATTTTTTAGTCTCTGTCTGTTGTTGTCTTGTCTGTTCCATCAGTTATCTCTGCTCATTTCGAATGTGAGATTAGACAGACAAAGATAGTACAGCTTTCTCACTTTCCTTCTCCACCGAGACGGCCAGCCTCCGTCATATAACTGCCTATCTGTGTACTCTCTACGATTATATCGCATTGAAATTTCATACACTGGCATGAGTTTAATGTAAAGTTATCAAAGTAGTATCTTAGCCTTCATTTTAAAGTGTGGATGGTTTGACATTTTTAAAATTTCCAATATTTGTAACAATAAAGTGACCGCACGAATTAATTTGGGACAAAATAGATTGTCTCATTATAGCGAAGTGGTTTGAGGGCGATCATCGTTAATCATCATTTGAATTACTCATTAATTAAGTAATATTATTAAATCTTGTAAATAAATGTAGTTGATAACCACAGGTATATTAAAAATGTAAATTAACTCACTTTTCCTCTGTGCGTCCAATTAATGGTGCTCGGCGGCTCAGGGGTGTGCCTAACTATACATGTCAAGTTTATTGTTGACCCAGCATATATAAATAGATCGGGCCCGCCCATTACTTCTGTTTCAGGTTCTGCGAAAAATATTTTTACATTAGTATGTTATGTACTTGTCTAACATTGCATTAGGTATGTGTTGTAGTATATTGAGAGACATTTCACTGTTTTATAGCTTTCTTGCAGTATCAACCAGAATCAGCCAGCATTTATCATTGACAATGAAATAATGGCAAGACTCTATTTTTACAAAACATTGTATATATAAGGTCATACATGTTAAGAGTTTGTTTATTTATCTCTGGAGTTGCACATCTGATTTGAAAAAATATTTTTGTATATGTGAATTAAATTTATTATGATGGTTATATGCTGGTAACACCGTGAAGCTACGAGTAACATGGCAGAGTTACGCAAGTGAAACCGCGGGCGCTATTAGTAAAGTATAAATTAGTTAGTAATCATATGAGCGTTTTTGTCAGATACCTTGGGTATAAGGGGACCTTCTCAATCTACTTCTGAATAATAAGTATTTTGACCTATATATTGTATATTAAAATAACAACAACATATCTTCACGCCGGCTCCCTAATGGGTTGGTCAGTAAGAACGGAATGTCATACATCACGATCCCTACAAACCTGCCTTGCTGCCCTCCACATTCATTACTCACTTCATAGAGACACGCCGGTTGAGAAGGCTATTGACACCACCTTCGGACAGTACCTGATAAACCTGATCATGGTATGTCAGTCTTGATCTTCCCGGTACCTACCTACATCCTTCCATATTCACATTGTATATCTGCTTTGCTAACCCTTCACCGATCTTTCTGCATTCCCGAACCATCTCAATTTCGCATTTTCACACAGACACTTACTTTCATACCTAAGCTTTCTCTCACTTCATTATTGCGAACACAAGCGGCGAGGGCTACACGTCACATATTTTTTACAACGACCCTATCTCGACCTCGTTTATTCTACTTTGATAGACTTCCTGAAATACCCAACTTTCACTTCCATAAAACAAACTTGAGATTAGCACATAATTATGCAGAGCAAGACGGGCATCTCTGGTGGCTGTATGACACCACATCCTCGTATGCAACCGGCACGACCGGGGAGGTGCCTCTCGCTTCACTTGATACCGCCGTAAAGTAACACCTATGGTGTCGTATTTCTAGCTTTCTAGCTAGGTAGCTGGTGGTACATTGGGGGGTGAAAAGGAGGGCAACGCATCGGCATAATTATGCTGTTCATGAGCGCCGAAAGTCGTTGTAAGGCTCCGATTGCTCGTTTTCCCCCTATACTATGAAAAAATCTGCGGTGTACCTTCCATTCCTGCTAATGCATAACCAAGATATACAAATTAATTCACGTGCTCCAACATTGCGTCATGAACCACTACTCCTACGTCCGTTCTGATTACTTCTCTTTTAAATACTAAAATTTTACTTTTCTTCACATTCATTTACAAGCCCATATTCTCACAATTATATTTTATAATTGCGATTAAAAGAACTAAAAGAACCGCATCTTCTACATAAAGCGGTTCACCACTAAATCACTCATTCCCATTCTCTAATTTAAAGACCTTGATCCCTGCCCTGTCTACAATGACCGCACGTCGCCAGTTCTCGGGCACCCTAACGGTCCTCTAGCACGTATTGCAGAGAGAGACCCAGATAGCGCCTCAAACTGCAGAGCTACCAAATTCCTCATCTCAGCACTAGCCATATCTGATCCCGCAGCCTTTCAATTTCACATATGTCTTATGGCGCATGCGACCTCTTGCAAAGTTATGTCTTGGGATGTTTGTTATTTAATTTGTTCATTATTCACATTTTAATTATATTTTTATAGATATTTGAATAATGAGGACGCTCAGTTACTGTCGCTGGTTCTTTTTAACTCACATCTTTGCTTGAACCAGTAATAGGTGCCAGCATACAAAATTAAAAACATGTTCCTTTTTATTTTCAGTGTAATGGTACCCCATCAGACCGCGCAAGTTTAAGAAGAAATTAGTATTCCGATGAAAGTAAATTTGCACCGAACAGAGCTCGATGCACCGTGAAAACGTGGTCATATTTACATACACCAAATGTAAGATGTACTCAAAGGTATTGCAAAGTTCAAGTTTATTTGTCTCCTTCTATATCAAGGAATTATTTTTATTTAATCTAGTAATAATCTGTACCGTATAGTCGACAAATCTCGTAACAAACATCTAAAAGTTAGTTCCATACTGCACATAGCTGCGGTATTATGCCAACACGATTGGAGTACCACCCGCTCGCATGATACCGGCGTAAAGTGACAACACCGGTGTCCCGTTTGGAGGGCACAATGGAGGAAGTGATAAAGAGGACAATGCATCTGAATAGAATGATGTTCATGTGCGCCGGTAGTCGTTGTAAAGCTTATATTCTCGTTTGTCCCCCTATACTATAAAAAACGTCTAGGACGAATTGAAACCTCCTCCTTTTTAAAGTCTTGTAAAACCATAGCTACCGACTTCCGAGGCATGTGTACAGAGTCCGTATAAACAAGGGCTCATGAATTCTCCTTCCCCGTTGGACAATCATAATATCTACAAATTCTATGAAACTACAATTTATAAATATTACGAGTATGATTGACTTGAATACAAATTGGTACTTTATTTATCTACCTGATCATCTTAAGAAGTAAAAGACAAAATAAAATATTTTTCGTGAATAGGTATATATAATAAAAGCAACATGCGAATAAAGGTTAGGTAAATATAAAGCAGAAAAATATATTTGACAAGGAGATTCGTAAAAGAAGGGTTGACGAGTTTTTCGTTTAGGTCAATATTGATTCATCTTCTCATTTTAAGTGTTTGTAAATATTCCAAAATAGAATAACTCTTTGGATTTAGCAAATAGCAGTAGAGAAGTCCAGAATGCGACAAGTCGGATTTTATATTTTACAATTGAAGGTTACTTAATAGATGACAAAATATCATGATTTTCATGTATGGCTCCCCCTCCCCACATGAAATTGGTTCTTTATACTTTAGGACACTTCTTAAAAAATACGAATACGAAATGCGAAAGAATACAAACGAATAAAAATATATAATTTACATAAAAAATAAAGGTACTTATATTTTTATGTATATTATCAGTCTTGTAGACCGATAAGGCTCATGCAGTTAGCCACGAAAATGTAGGATGTCGCAGTAACGGGCCGAGTCATAGTAATGTTCCGAATGGGCGGAACCTGCATTCGAGAGAGAGAAAGTAATAGTCCCTTTTACTCCTTCGGGCAGTGCGTTCACAGATTAATAAGAGAACCGTTATTACGTAAATTATATCGTCCGTAAACCCATATACAACTAGTTTTTATTTAACGTAAAGCATAACGAAAATGTAAAAGGAAAATGATGGTTAATACTCGTAAAATATGTTTCACATTTCGCCTTGTACCTTAAGAAAAAATAAAAAATGTAACTGTATTTATATAATACAGAAGACGATGTTTTAAAACGAACAAATGGGATTATCCCCAACTCTGATGCGAAATATCTCACAGATGCCAGTACACACAAGTTAGTTTAAAGATGCGAGACTAATTTCGGAAAATGAGTGCAGCTTAAAATATATCGTACAGCTTAAAATTGCTTTAAAATAAAAGTGCTAAGGAACGCGACTCTAAAATCCAAGTTTAGCAATAAAAACACCATAATGCCACATTTTATATTCACTAAATTCAGGGCAATGTCAAAACATCCACGGTGACCCTACTTCCAGCTATCAATAGATAATTATAATCCATTTAAAAATATAATATTGATCCAAATATTCGGAGGGAAATATTTATTTGCATTTGGTTTCATATTTGCAGAAAGTAAAAATGGACAAAGGGATTGAATACTGAACAGAGCTTCAAAATCATAGTCAATAAGTTTATATGTTATTTAGGTTATGTTGGAGGTTAGGAGATCAATGAAGCATATAACCTCCTCAGAACTAAAGAAAAAGAACCTCTAGATATTATATCATTTGTGACACCTTAAAGCGTCCATATCCATATCATATCCAATCCATGGCTAGAACTTGCCTCAAGGATTACAAAATGCAACGTAACCTCATTTTAACACTTTTTAATTAATATACATGTCTTCAAAGTAAGTAGGGAAATATTCACTTACCAACTATATTAAGATACATAGCATGACCTATTGGTGGTGTGGTGGATATTTGACACTCGTATTGACCAGAATCGCGACGTTGTGGACTTCGTATTCGTAGAGCCCACTCTTCTGAACGTGGCTTGTGTTGAGCTTCGAAGCGCTGATCTGATGTGTAAGTATACCGACCAACTGTTAGCAAGTGGATATCCCGATGACGAACCCACGACACCTATGGAAATATTACAAATATAAATAATATTGCTGAGAACCATAAATTTGTATTTTATTAAAAATATATTCAAAATCAACCTTTTTATTTCCAATTTTTATTTTACAGCGAAAAACTAATTATACACTTAAGCTATTACAAACTGATAAAAATAAATAGAAATTAAAAATCTGTCATTTGTCTTACTAGCCGCTTCACTCGGTTTAAATATATCCTGAGGGAACCATTTGTATTCCTCGCTAATAGTAATTATTTTATTATCATTTTAATATAGTAATAAAATTAAATAAATATGTAAAAAAGTATATAGGCGTAGTTTGTTCTGGGTTTTACCAGTAACGGATTGAGGCTGTCTGCTTATTATTTTTTCACACTTAAAGCGAAGTAAGTTCCAAACATGTTTCTCTACACAAATTGTACGCTTGAAAGTAGAGGAAATACTAAGTATATTTTATATAAAAAATGACATAGTATTTTAGAAAAAAAAATGAGTGTGTATCGGGATGCTAATATTTGTTAGAAGTACATACACATTTTCTTTTGAAAATATATCATCATGTTCAAACAAAATCTCATTCAAAGTTTGCCATTTTTTTTATTATGATAAAATGGCCATGTTCCTTTAATCGTATAATGGGAAACGCTGCTGAATAAACTACCTATTTTATCAAATTGACCAGCCTAGGTTGTTTAGCTGTTCTCTTTTCCGTCGTGGTTTGCAATTGCTGTCAAAAGACATCAGCTGTAACAGTCTGGGCATATTTGAGATTTGAACAATACCGGTACTAGTCCACCAAACGCTTACAAGTAATATTTTTGGGGTTAATTTTCGCTTGGGCAGGATTTGGCTGGCTGGCCAAGAACCAACCATTGTGATAAGTGCTATCGATTATCGTAAAGAATCCATTTTTCAACACAGGTAATGATTCTGTTTAAAATACCTTCATTATTGTGTCGGTATAGAAATGTAAGGTTTGCTTCAGTCAATTCGTGAGTACCTCACGAACCTTTAAAGTTTTTTAATCTTCCCAATTTGCTTGAAGTGAATTAAAACAGTTTTATCACTAATATCGCAGCCTGCAGCCAGCTCGGGTGTGGTTTGCGATGGTACGCCTTAGACATGATTCATCTTCGAGTCGTTTCCGAAACACTAATGCCATGACGCAATTTGTACTCGTAAATAATGCGATATCTTAAATTTTTCCATTTTGTAAAATGAGTGACGCAAACAGGAAGAAAAAAAAAAACAAATAAATGACGGTCATCAAGGCACAAATATGTGTAAATAGCCGTACAAATTTTAGTTTGGAATTCCTTACCAAAGAGTAGAAACTCGTGATTCAAATACGAAAAACGGCAATTTCATATGTAAGGACACTATATTTTCAATTTTACTATATTTTTATTGAAATTTATACTCCTAAATGAAATTTATAATAATAAGAATCACTTTTTAAACGTGACATATTTTAAATGTAAATCAATGACAAGGAGTGTTTTATTCGTTTTACACAGCGCCTCTCCTTGGCATCTGTCCAATTAAACACAACAAATCGAGCCGACTGTTTTCTCAAAAAATGACATTAGATTGGTGTTGTCGGGGTTATAAGTCTTATAGTTGTTAAGGCAAGACGACTTTTTTTTTCGCTTCGGTTCGGTTTTCTGATGCACCTGGCACCTGAAAGCCTGGTCCTTTTTATCGTACACAAAAACTTCCCTATAGTACCTATAACCGAACTAAACTACTTTTAAAATAAACTAATGCATTTAAAAAAATTATTGAATTTGTGGAATACAAGATAAATTTAAATATACAGTCATAAATAAATAAGTTGTGTTGCTAAATTTCGCATGTTATCGTTCCGAGGTCGTTAAAATACACGCCATCTCATGTGATTCTAATTCAAGATACATCGCAAAAGACGCATTCATTGTTCGTATCTCTTTAACTACTGTTTCCTTAACGTGAATCTGAGCAATACATATGATAAGATATTGCCAACGCAGTGTCTTTGCCAAAAATTCGTGTTACATGTCATACAATACAATATTATACAAGTATGTAGCATTATAATATAAGACTTTAGTTTATTAAACGTGAATTGTAAAACATCGAACGTACTTTAGGACACCGTAGGTTATGGTTCTAAGAACCAATATACCACAATAAAATGTAAACATTGGTTATGTACATAATTTAACAATTTAATGTCAACGTTTACGGAAAATGTAGACACCGCATGACATCGATAGGAATTCCCGCGACCTAGGTAACTCTACCTGTGAAAATTTCGAAGATATTTTAGTCAAATTTCCAGGTACCTATTCTTTTACATATACTGAATAAGACTCGAAGAACATCCGGGTATACTAGTAACTTCGTCGGAATACAGATTAGAGTCTACAGTAAAATATCTCCGCAGGTGACCTATGCAGGCTTGTATACGTTTTACCAACACAATAAGGTGGAAGTGAATATTATGCTTCAGGGAGTGTTCTTTGAAGCTGTTGTATACGCGGTAGGGTGTCAAGCCAAATTCAAAATAATAATACCGGCGAGCCTTATATAACGTGAAAATAATAATACTTACAGTTCGGTTCTGTAGATTTTTCACTTTACATAGTAGCGTGACCGGATGTCCGACTAAGCCAGTCACGTTTTCTGGAGAGCTCGGGTCGAAATACGGGTCTCCAGGAGCCTGTGGCCAGTCCTCCAAAAATTCGGTGCGGAAACGTCGCGACGATTCAGAAACTGAATTTTGATCTCGTGGCCTATTATTTCCATTTTCTTGTCGACAAACTACAAACAGTATTTGTTAGTCAATTGAAATAAAACTTAATCTTAGTTTAATTTGATAACAACACCTTATATTACAATAACTTATCTTATTTACGCGAATTTTATTCATTATTGTATCTCTTTAACGGATTTTATCGCGTTTCTTTACATTTTCTTGTGGAATGAGACAGAATCACCGCCATGAACAAATATATCAAAATCCTTGTGCTGTCCTGTTATACAATTAAATGTAAAAATATGTTTAAGTTATAAGTTATAAGTGGATGAGAATATAGTATATATTTATAACTCAAACATATTTTTACATTAAATTGTATAATAGGACAGCACAAGAATTGACATATTCGTTCATGACGGTGATTCTGTCCTATTCATGTCAAAGAGACACACCAATTATAATAATTCATAATTATTTTACAAAGTTTATAATGGGTTTTCTACTCCGCATGGCTAATGAAAAATTTTGAATGATCCCACAAACATAATTATAATTCGATTTGAAAGACTACGTTTCAGTTCAATTTAAAAATAAAATATTTCAAACATGAACTATAACGGCAGTTACATTTTTAGAGTTGGTAATTTTAAGAGGTTACAAACAAAATATTCTACTATATTTGAGTGTATATGTTTATTTAATACATCGCAACATACATAACTGTTGTTGTTTTAAAAGTCCACAAAAATGTTGCATAACGAAAAGGGGAGCAAAAAAATCGCTGAAGTTTTTTCTTCATTACGGGCTTATTAAAACAAACTGTAATCGTTTTTGTAACGAGATTATCATCGAGCTGAAAACTATTGAGTCTTATATAGTAGATGGAATAGAAAATAGCTAAAAGCTCAATATCGATATGATGCTCCATTTATCTACATGCATTATTCTGTAAAGTAACTAATAGTTATATTTTTTATCTTAACCAGATAAATAACATGCTTAACTAGGTTATAAAATAATTATGTTTATGGTTATTGTATTTGAAGTATTTAAACTCAAATAAACATTGCTTTAAATGTATACAGCCAAACGTAGTAATAAATTCTCATTCAATGCCTATACAGGTTAACAGTACATGTTATAACATTTGTTATGATAATTCTGATGAAATAGATTATAAAGTACTCATTGTATTTGGACTGGCAGTAAGTAACAATAGAATTGGCATAAAATTAGCACAATTACATTACATGTTCCTTTTTTTAACAAGTTCAAAAAGAAATTTATAATTTAAATTTTTCAACTTGTTCGGATATACTTGTTTTTGTAACTAAGAAATTAAGGGCTACGATATTTTACGTCATTATTTTTTCTAATTTCGATTTGCATGTCTTATGATTACGCAGAGTTGTACGTGCGTCACCAGTTACCTTATAGCCGGTAGACTGTCAACACCTTTATTGAAATTTTAGATACAAAATAAACAGCACATGACATATTTATATAATACAGTAAGCGCTTTTGCGTTAATCGGAACAACTAAGTAATTATAAAAAGAAAATGATCGGGTACTTTTAATAACTAATGACATCAGGACATCTGTCATCTCCGTGACCACAGTAGCTGTACAGCTTCTAAAACGTCAGTATTGTAAAGACTTCATAAACCGCGGTAAAATCCGTTAAAGTAGTTTAAGTATAATGTGGTTACATCCGCGTAAGCTTAAAAAAAACATTAAATAAACAGCTTCTAATACCCAATTTGTAAAGAGCCAAAAACAATAATTAATTGCGGTCATATTTCCCGAAGTGCTTATGAACTTTCCATTAGAGCTAGACACAATGAAATTGTGATAAAACTCTTTAGAAAATTCTGTAACGGCCCTATTTATGGCCTCTTCTAAGAATGTTATGGCCGCAAATAACATAAAAATAATTTTACGACCATACGTTTCTATTACACGGTTGAGGAAGTTTACTTTCCAGCTGATTTTATGGATCATTTGATTCGATATTAGTATTACACTAAACGTTTGGAGATTCTGTTGTGGCTGTGTTGTTGGCTGTTTGATTACAGGCGGACATATATATTTTGATGAAGTCGAAATACTTTACATTTGATAAAAATATGACTTCATGACGATAATGCGTATGCCTATTGGTCGTCAGTAATGGCCAAAAGGATCGTTCACTCGGTTGCCCCCTATACTGTAAAAAGCTAAGGTGTTGGTAAATTTGCCAGCCAATGTACATTCGAAATCAACTAGTTAAATGAAGATCTCAGTGTCAACTGGGTGCGGGTAAAACAACGATGTATCAACATTAAGGCAATTCTAGAATTTTATTATACTTCACATTATTTATTTAACATTTTGCGTTTCAATTTTGAAACAATATAAGTAATACAATATTAATACAAATATAATGATAATAAATAGCAATGATAAAATTGTCGTATCCTGAAAAAAGCTGACTAGTTTTTACCATCTTTATAAACGTATATTATATGTTAATATTGTATAATACCTATATAGTGTTCAGTACTTGGTTTGCCATTAAAACACATAATACAAAACATATATATATTGATCGATAGACACAGGCTAAGTTTTATTTGAAATCAGAGCGAAATATTTCGCAACTTTACGGGTTTCCTGTGTCCTTTTGGGATTTAAGTGTCAAATTTTGGCTAATGGATCAATTAATATTTACGCCATAATCAGAACGGAGAGCTTATAATTCTTTAAGGTAAAAGTATATTAATAAAAAATTTGCATGTTTACAAAACAATAATTTCAACATCGTCAATATTCTTTTATTATGTTATGTTTGTTAGTTGTAGTAGTAGTTATGTCTACTATTTATTAAAAAAAAATAAAATAAAATCTAAACAATTTTTATCGGTCCTCTGTTATCGGCCCACTGCTGGACATAGGCCTCAATCAATGAACGCCAAGACGACCTATTGCTACTCGCATCCATCCCGGACCGACTACTGCACGGAGATCGTCTTCCAACCTGGTGAAACGTCGAACGACACTGCGTTTATCTAAACGCAGCCTCCACTCCAGAAACTTACTAGCCCATCTAACATCGGTTCTTCAGAATGTGTGACCAGTACATGCTACATGTAAATAATAAATATAAATTTGTAAACAGCGGTGTCTGCGTTGTATTGTGGAAGAATCCCGACGACAAAACAGTGAAGCACATCTCGTTGACTTAATCAGCTTTAAGTTAGAGCTACACGGTAACATTTTCGTAGAGTGTGTGAGAATTCTGGATGACCAACTGATATTTCAGTGGATAGCCTATCTATACATCTTCAATTATTCTTCATCTCATAAAATTACAGACTTTTATTACTCAAAACAGTCGCATTCTTTAATCTATATTTTTTGTAGTGGCATCAATCAGGTCAAGTCTACATTTTTTATTATTTTATGTTATAGGGGGACTTACGAGAAACCTGCGCTATTTGATAACTACCGGCGTCCATAAAGAACCGCATAAATGTTGTGCAGTTAGGTTGCACCCTTACCTACTTCCCTAGAGGTAAGTAGATAAGTGGGCATTGGACCTTCCATTAGAATGGAAAGGCCAATGGGACCATCAATAATTCATGTCATTGACGTTAAATTATATCCTCTAGTTATTTGAATTCGAAAATGTTCGGCGAGTGACTGGAGTTTGTTACATACAATTTATGAAACTAATTCCATTAGTTTATTTACAATCAATATTTACTACAAAATGGAAGCATTTAAGTGTATTAAAATTTTCTAAAAACTTAATTTCGAAATATTTTGATGTAGTCTTATAATATTCATGTAGGTACTAAGTTAATGTTATAATAATATTATACTTGTTTATTTTATGGTCAAAGCTAGTATACTCAGTCTAGCGAATGCTATCTGCTCATTCGACTAGAAAATAACGTACGTAGTTTATTTACTGTAGCAACGTATGTCGGACGTTCGCCACATACAGAGATCAGCGATAGTAGCGTGTATACGTCTCGAAGCACAAAGTATCTACCAAGAGCTTTTCACCCGTAAATATATTTTTGAATTTTACGTACCATTCATGATAAGAGGTCGGTAATATCGCTCGTTCTACTGTATACACGAACAACCAGAAAACATAAGATTAATAGTTAGTGAATAACCAATAAGATTAATATTGTATATCTATCTATCGCGACAGCCCATGCTCTTAATCGGACGAAGGAGGGTAGTCATTGAATACCCTCTTCACCTTCTTATACAGATAAACACTCAATCGTGGAAGATAAATTTCTAATACGTAGCATACATACTCAGTAAAAAAATTATACAACACAAAACTATCTTAATGTTGGTAACAATTTAGTAGTAAATATTGTTTAACTTTAGATGTAACCAAATCTACATTCTAGGTCTAGGTCAAATTTGGGACCTACAGGAAATAAAAACAAGTATGACATTGTATTTATTGTTCATAGTTTTGAATTATACCGCTTTCAAAATAGAAATCTTTACATAACTGGAACTACTAGATTCGATCGAACTGTCATATGATCTTATCTGTCGAACCGAATTATTCTTATCTACTATATGATAGACAGAAAAACACACAATAAAAATATTATTATCCTATAAATGAGAAGAAACATTATTTAAACATGTAACACTAATTTACAACGTAATTCTAAAATGGGCAAAGAAATCTCTCTCATAATTTCACAATTTAAACGCTGTCAGTTGCAAATTAATGAAGGCTAATCCGATTAAAAATTAATCATGCTATTTAGAGATGTGAAAAGAAATGGTGCGGAAAATACGACAAGAACTAAAGAGAAGATCTTGATTGAGTGTTAAATTTAAATTATTCCGCTTAGCGTAACTTAATATATTTAAACATTATTATTGTTTGGATTACGGTCTATTTTCACCACCATAGTTCAAGCCTTGTTGTGGCGATGGATTCAGTAGCGTGGTGTGACCTTCACCCCTGGTAAAGCCAATTGAACGGAGGGTTCTGCTCTTCGTACCGCCCTTATAAGGGGATGGGACTGAAGAGCTGGAGACTCTTTGTAGCCCTCCTATAAGAAGAGGGGACCCTAGAGCAACGGGAAGAGGCACTTTTGTACACGGGGCGAGGTTGAACCTCGACCCATTGCACTGTCCTAAATTGGGCATTATTGTAGCCCCACATACTACTGGAACCCACCAAGGGCTGGTGAATGCACGCGTAAATGCGTTTCACCACGTTACATTTTTTTTTATTCACGGCGTGTTTTAATTCGTTCATAAGTTGGTATAAATCAGTCAATGTAAGTAGCCAGTCGTGGACGTGGCTAATAATCATGTATATTTTTGTGTTCTGTCTAAAAATAAGTGTTGAAATAAATATTGATGTTGTACAAGGAGATACTCAGCGTACAGTAAAAGACTATCGTAAGCCGTAGGGGACAATCACGATAATGTCAGATAAAGATCCACCTATCAATTTGGCTTTTGTTCTCCATTGTGTCAGTATTTCAGTGTAGCTGAAACGAGCCAAAACGCCATCTCTTTCACATCACATCAAAGCGACGGTTAATTTGTGCTATCGCGTTTCGTGCGGTGAGAGTTTCTGATGGTCTATCAAGAAAAGAAATTGTAACTCGTTCATATTACCGAATGTATCACCAAAACGCTTGAACCGTTCGTTTGGTACTTATACTATAAGACAGAAATAAAACTGCAATGGTATTTCGTAATTATATTATTTTGATGACAAAATATCAAAGCGGCAAACAGCAATAAAATGTTTTTTGGTCTGATGTTGTTTTTTAGTTTTTGAGTCAATATGTAGAAATATCGGGAAAAGTTTTACTGTGAAAGCATAGGCGTTCATTTAGAGTCCCAAAGGATATACAGCAGTGAGACTACTCGCTACAAGCTTGGTGTAGAGCCAATAGGTCGTTGAGTGTTTCAGTTAGTCCAATGCTTTTTAAGTGAAAAATAAAGCGAAGTCAGAACGGTAATAAATAGAAACATGACATTGACGGCGTATGCTCTAAGAGGAGCAGATCTCTTAGCGATAGTAGTGTAAAAAATGACTAATCAGCATGGTAATTATATGGATGTCCATGGGCGTCAGTAGTCATAAAAAGCTCTGATTTCTCGTTTGCCCCCTATATTGTAACAAAAAATCTATTCACTTAGTAGTATATCGTGATAGTATTATAAAAATATTTTATTATCGATACAAATGCATTTTTTTAATAAAAATGCAATTACTGATCGTTGTTACATGTACTATAATTCTAATTTAAATATTACCTTGAACTAGGCTCACTTACCGACGATACAGGAGAGAAAATGAACGGTAAAGAGGCAGGCGGCTGCAGTACGCGTCATCCCTCACAGGCCCCCAGGGCAGAAGTTCATCGTTTCTGAAAGAAAGCCTGCGTTAATAACTGCTCAATTTAACCTTTGTTGTACTTCCATAACGGAGTCTAAATAAAATATTTTACTAAATACAATAATAATATCCGTGGAATTATTTCATCACGTTATACGGACTGGGTCCTGTGGTAAGTGCCGTAAATAC
>JAFELO010000457.1:395293-428681 GCA_017140195.1 Eumaeus atala
ATTTCTCAAATTTATGAGGCACTGATACAGTTGTATCAATCCCAATATCCCATAGCCTATTTGCAGATTTTAAGAAATTCGAAGTTCGATTTCGAAGCAGGTCTATTTATCTTCTTTATCCTACCGTCGTATAATTAGACTGACACTATCCAAAAAACCTGACTCCGTGTCAGTTTTTATTATCAGTTTTCTTTAAGTCGTATGCGATAATCGATGTAAGTAAATAAAATTAAGAGGTAGTGATGAATAGGTTAGTGTTACTCACGTCTGCATTTCGATTTATTAGGATATTATTAATAGATTTTAAGAAGAGGTAGTGTCATGCTGCATAGGAGGAGGTAGTGCCATTAAGCTACATCCACCTATGCAACCACCTATGGAATTGAGTCGGCACAACCGGGAAAGTATCTCCCGCTCACTTGTATATATAATGCCACATATGGCATAAAGCCACAGCGCTGCTGTAGCGTTACGTGCGGTTTGTAAGTATCCGGTGGCCCATTGGGAGAGAATCATGCAAACGTCCATGTGCGTCGGTAGTGTAGTAGTAGGTTTATTATAAGTTTCCACGTAAACTAATTAAAATTTAATGACCAGTAATTAGTTTCATTTAGTCTTTGGCGGTCCCTTTAAAAATTAAATGTTTACGTAAACAGCAATATTCGATTTATGAGTGTGTGATATGGATGATTTATGTACAAATAATTCATTGAAAGTTAGAAAAGGATAAATAAAACCCCTTTTACACTTTAATAGATCAAAATGTAGTCCTAACATTTTTAGGTAAATGAACAGCTTGGTTGAGAGATTGGTTCTCGGAGGGAATAGCTGGAACTTAAATAGCACAATGCTTTCTTCAATGTGATCTGGTTATCCATAAGTTCGAGGGTACTAGCAATCCTTCAATATTTGTAAAACTATGTATGTTTCGAAAAAAAAAATAAACAATATAAAAATATTTAATATAATAATATTTATTATTATAATTAATAGAGCATTGGACAGCGCTCACGCCGAGCGATGGTAGTGACATCAATCGGATCGGCGACAGGCAGCAGTAGCGTCAGCGCGAAACCTAATCTGCGATTGCCAATCCGCCTCCTCAGCATGGCAATTATGAGCATTTGACTTCAATGGACCACAGCAGTAGAATTCAGCCCCTAGTTCCTGATAGTTCCTAGTAATCCTGGCCACGCTAGCGGCCAAGGTAACCATCGATTTAGCCTGACTACATATAACTCTCATATAACACTCAGATTAGATAACGACTTAGTGGAGCCGGAGGTGAAAATCCGATTGCATGTTCTAGGGACATGAGAGCTCCGAAAACAAGGTGAGGACCCCATAACTCTGCCATCGGATCACCTATTCTACTTCAGGGAAGGCGACACTCCATCACAACACGGCGTGGGATTCCCCTCGTGGGTGGCATCTTCGAAATCTCTAGTGCATCGGTCGGGTGGCGTATCTTATATTTAAACTCACTAAGAGATATAGCCTCAAAGTGATACAAGTATACTCTGTTCACTAATGATTTAGAGGACGTCATTAAGACTTTAAACAGGACAGAATGCAGCATAAATATTACCGGCAAATACCTCTCACATCTTCGTTTACCCGAAGATATCGTTGTGTTGGCTGAATCGTTGGAGAGCTCGCAGGAAATATTGCTCAGCCTAAATGAATTCTCCCGACGTATTGACCTTAGGATGAACTTGGACAAGACAAAGGTCATGTTCAACGAACACGTTCTCTCTAGGTCAGTCAAGGTCGATGGTGCTATTGTCCAAGTCGTAGACGAATACGTCTACCTCAGGCAACTATTGCAATTAGATATAAACAACTTCGAGAAGGAAGCCGATGGAAGGATTCTGTTGGGTTAGGCAGCATTCCGTAAGCTTCGCCACATTCTCACGTCGCCTATACCGAGGAGCTTGAAGATAAAAACTCAATGTTCTCCCCGAGATGACCTATGGGGCCAAAACATGACCTCTTACTTTAGTACTTGTCCGCAAGTTTTCAGTAGCCCAACGGGCCATTGAACTATTGAACTATTATAATATTCATGAAAAATCTACGATTTAACATTACTAGACCGAAAATTATTTCTGCGGATTTATGTTTATTGATGGAAATAAAATTAGTAAACTATAGCTTATAAAAATGTTCAAAATGTCTCATCGGAGAGGCACAATTTGTCAGTGTTTTCGCGTAAACAAGACGGATTGCTTCCTTAACGATTCATCATACTTAGAGTCCTTTCTGGACCATCTCGTATTAGAACACTCCACTTTATCATTTATGAATAAGGTACGCTAGTAATATGAAATGACTTAAATACACACTTTATAAAATAAGGTTATGAAGATAATATCATCACTTACATGAATAGCGCATTCCTTTTTCTTTTGTAAAATACCTAGCTGGCCGAATTTTCATTACAGTTTAATGATTTTATAAAGATACGTCAACTACACAAAATAATGTGGAGCACAATGATGTGCTCAGATACAATTCGATTACCTCTTTACGAATACAAATTTAACAAAACTTGTGGGCGCAATACAATTGTTATATCTGAAGATGTTTAAGATACGTTTCTATAGTGATAGTTTCAAAAGCTGGCTCAGACAGAGCAATTAGCACTACCTGCAATATTTTCTCATAATATATTTATATATAGGTTCTATAAAATTCTATAAAATTAAATTTTTAACTGCTGTTTGTAGCTATACTTGGAAAGATAATTATATATAAAAATAAAAAAGAACAAGAGATTCTTCAGAAAAAGATTAGAAGATTATAATCTTTTCCTCACGAATGTCTTGTGTGTGCTCGTACAATAATATAATTAAAGTATTAATTAAGATAGTTCTATTCGGGATAATCCCGAAAATGAACAGCGCTTTATTCGTTTTTGTCATACCATGCCAAACAGTTATGAGAAGTAACGCTAGGGATTAAAATACAAATTTATGTCAGGCAAGGAAAGCTACAAGGCATCATAATCAAACCCGACGCTGGCGGATCTTGTACCATAGGCTCTATAAAATGTATTAGTCCGTCGTCGTAATTATATTCAGTTCCAGCATGCTACAAACCTGCCACATAAGATCATTCCTCTTATAATATATATAGCTATCTACTTAATCCTATTTACAGAAAAAGTGTAAACTGAGTGACCTATTAAGTTAATCGATGCTTCACTCCATAACATTCTTCAATCTTATGGCCAGGGAAATTTGAACATTACAGCTAATTATCTTTTTAGAGTGATTAGTAAAACAAACCAATTGAAAACAAATTGCGTTATCTTTAAATATCTTACGATCCCGAGGTTTCAGTATGACAATATGCTGATGTCCAGAAGTTATTAAACGAGACTTACGAGCTTATTTTTTTCATGAATGCAGAAATAACATTACAAAAACACAAATGAAATATATATCTAGTAACATTAATTAGGTAATTTTTGTCGATATGGTTATCAATTTAGTTAATTTACTAGTGTGTTTACAAAAAAATATTGTTTATTAAAATTAAAACTACGCTACTTAAAAGAATGCGGAGAGGAATTCTTGTAGAGGAAAATGTTATTTTCGTATGAAAGCTGCAAAAATAAGTTAAGTCTGAAAATGAGCACTAGAAGATAGATTAAAAATACGATGTCAACACACTTCATAATTACTACATCGTTCGAAGTTTTCATTAATTATAATCGAAACTTAATTTTTGCAAAAAGTAAATGTTAAATGTGTTGCACAGTTATTTTTGACATATTTGCATCAAGAATAAGAGAAATCAATGAAATAAATTTGCGTGCCCTGAGCACGCAACATATAACTTGCGCCTTTCTTAAATATTTTACTAATAAATTATAGTACATCTTTACAATAAAGACTCTGAGAAGTTGTGGTCCTCACTACAGAGTATAAGTGTTCTCAGGCACAATTTGAACAGTTGAAAATGAGTTTATGAATAAATAAAGGATGCTCAAGTTTTAAATGTTAGTACATTTTGAAGGTGTTATTGTAGAATTTTATACTTGTTACTTATCATTCTTTGTTCTTGTAATATTCGTAAATTACTGGAGTCATTTTTGTTAGGCCTGCTACAAGGTCTGCGACAGGACGGGAGGTTTTATTTCACCACTAGAACGTTAACGTGTTTTCTACTTTTATTGTTAGGCAGATTAATTTTTTAACATTGTTGTATACTTTCTATTGATTTTCTTATATGTGTCTGCTCGTAACGTTAAATATTAATGGAACTTTTAACAACCTTAACGCGTCCAGGTAACCTTGTTTAGGCTATTAGAACAATATTAGTAATAAAAAGAATGTTAGAGCAATGGCTTCAGGTATGACCTTAAAAGCCTTTTTTATATGGCAGCTTTTTCTTTTTTCCATTGTAAGAAAACAAAAAAACTGCCACTTCCTATGTAACCACCTACTATGTACGGCGGATCCAAATAACTGAAGCACCTACACTAACGACATTTTGAAAGTCCGTTTAGGCTACAGCTTCCAGAATGTGGCAATATAGACAAGCATACTCTGCTTCCACCTTCCATCAATTGTGCCACCAGAGCTACAAACCACCACGGCAGTATAGCTGTCACTTTACAGCGGTAAAGCGTGAGCGACAAGTACCTACTCGGTCTGCCGGTCCAATTTGGCTGCCATGAAGTAGTCTTGGTTGAGCGAGAGATACCAACTCGGTCTGTTGGCTGTCATGAAGTAGTATTGCTTGGTGTGTGCAAAGAAATAGTCATTCAAAGAGTATTAATGACGCAGAGAGGAAGTATTCATAACATGTTACAGGGTTTAAAAGTTACATTCATTGGCCCATTGGGGGGCAGGTGAAAAGGAGGGTAACGCTTCGGCATAGTTGTTATGCTGTTCATGGGCAACGGTAGGCGTAGATAGGCTGTGATTTCTCGTTTGCCCCTCTATACTATAAAAAATAATAGCTGTATACTGTTATCGTGGAATATCTTCCAATACCCAGTAGCTAATTGATATTAACAATAAAGATAACACGAAGTAAAGACGACAATCCATTATTTAAAAAGTAATCTGGAGATAGAGTCGCAATCAGGGCGTTCCAGGGGATTTTATGGGTATTGCGTACATATTATAGGTGCCACGAATCCCACACACCATCGGACCCCACCGGCAAATAAAAAGGTTTTTCGAAAATACAAATAAAAATATTTACTTATCACAAATAACATTAAACGCATCTACATAGGTAGCTATATAGCTGTCACTTTCTTACAAAAAAACATCTTTATAACAATGAAGGTAATTGAATAGAATGTCTTATATAATTTACCATTATCGCAAAGAGCGCGATTTTTTCTTTAAATGTAAAAATAAAATCAAAGTCGGAAAAGATAATTTTAAAAGGCTCTAAGCTTTCTCATCGTTGAAATATCGTTCGTATTTGAGTCTTATTTTGCAAAAGCACCATTTATGCCTGTAAAATATGGCTATAGAGAAATTTGTTGCATAAAATCCTAAGTGGTTATTGTTATTAATGTTATTTGGTAAAGCATTTAGTGTAAATTGTTTTTATAATGTCACAAAATGAAATATTGCGGGATTAATTCGTTTCCCGTCCCACTGAATGGCTTTCTGATATCGTGCAGTGTAAATATGTTATATAACTAACTGGTGCCCACGACTTCGTTCGCTTACTTCTTATTACACCCCATATATTGTCCGGTTTTATTAAATACCTCTATTAGTTTCGGAAATTAGTGTGTACAAACAAACACACAACTTTTTTTTTAATTTTATTCTTTAAAACTTCCCTTATCAACATATTCTTTTATACCTATTGTACAAACACAACATACAAAAACTCATACACATTACAGTTCATTAGACTATTTCTATAGTATTAATATACTATATTAGGGTACATATTATATTATTTGAATGCAGATCATCAATAAATAATTCTTTGTAAGTAAATATTATGTTCAAAAGGGGTTTCTCTAGTATAATGCTCACATCTTGTAAAGCGTCGTCGATATGATAGTAATCAATCATCTCTGATATACTTTAGATGGAGCGTTTTTATGTTCGCGTATGATGTTTCACATTTTACCATATCAAAGGTTTATATTTGAGCAGGCTATAAATGAGTTGTGTGTAATACTTGTAAATGTCTTAGGTTATTATCAACATATGTGTAATATGATCATTGATAATTATGAAATGCTAACAAGTATATTTAGATAGTGGATATTGTAATGAATATATAAGAAATATGTAGTCTTTTATTTATTTAAGAAGAAATGAATGATCATCTTAGAGTATGAAAAGAGCACCATCGATAATAGTTGCTTTCCTACTCTAAATAGTTGCTTTCCTACTCTAAATTTAATGAATTATTTAAGAAATATGTAAACAGTTTCATATATTTTAAATACTATACACGTAAGTGTATGTTAAGGAATGGTAGAATGTATGTATATGCAGAGATGTAGCATAAAATAGCCAAATATATTCCACACAAATTTATTATTTTGAGAAGTAGAGTTGAAGGCAAAGCTCAGTTGGGCCTTTAAACAGAAACTTACAAATGTTACCACATACAATAGAAACTATAAATATCATATATAAAAAAAAAGTAATGAATCGTATTATGGTGAAAGTGCTAGAACAAAAGTCAGCGATGTAAACTAAATATTCTTAAGAGCATTATGGTGTTGTAAAAATAGCACTATATGAATAAATTGGGTCACATATTGTCCCATTTGCGTACTACTAAGTAAGACACAATTATTTCTTCTTTCAAGAAGAAAAATACCAGCAGAAGTGTTCGAACCAGTATAGTTCGAACACTTCTGCTGTAGCATAAGTTTATGGTATGCTTCACGTTTTGATTTCTGTACTAAACATATAACCAACAAAGTTTTATTAGTATTTTTTATGCTTAAAGAAATTTATATTCGGGAAACTTGTCTAGTTGCATCATAAGCTTATGAATCTAAATTCAAACGTAAAATAAAACAAATGTTGCAATAGATTTAAGTAACTTTTGCGTTATAGAAAAATATTATGAAATGTATAAAACGCAGTTTATTTACAGTTATCGCGTTTCTTTGTAAAGCTTCTAGCTGATAATTCATAGCCTATTTCCTTCTAACTGCATAATCAGTTGCTGATTAAGCTTAGTAGGTGCACAAAGTAGACGTTTTATATTCTGAGGGGCTATGTATGTAACTTAACGTCAGCATTAATAATACCGTTTAATTAATTTAATGTCTAACTAAATTATTAATGTTTTCCGCGGGCACTTTCTCATTACCGTTATGATAGGCAATTAAAATTAATAATGTTATTTTTAGACTGAACAAAAAGACAATCATTATTGTCATTAACATTCACATTGCCATAGCCACAATCATTACCACATTGATGGTGGTCATCATGATTTTTCATCGGACCACTGCTAATGCACCTTTTTAAGAACGCCAAGAAAAACAGATCGCTTACCACTCACATACAAATAGGAGAATAATGAACGAAGAGAGTTTTAGCACGTATCCGGTATACGATAAACATCTAGTCCACTAATCTACAAGCATAGGAAATACAAAGGTAGTGTTTAGTTTTGGAAAAGTTGTGCATGGTAGAACTATTCTGGAGAACTGTATAATCGATTATACACTTTTGAAATCAACAGAGTCAATAACATTAAAATAACTGTTAAGCGACGAATGGGTATTTCATGATTATCGATTTCTTGCTTTACTTTAAGCCAGACTTGATAACTATATTCATGAAGAAGTAAGTACACAAAGGGTAGATGCGTGCAATAAAATGCATTGCCTTCATTGAAAGCCTTAATTCAATAAAAGCCAATACAAATGCTAAATGATATAGTAATTTTCAAATAAAATTTCCATGTGAAGAATTTGAGAAGCTGAATAATATTTTACATTTTAAAATATTGCATATGGTGATTTCCTTCTCAAACCATTAAATCCATAAGTACCCCCGGATACGGGTATCGCTAGCATCTGCATAAAATATACGCCAATCCGATGGATTTAAGCGGGCTATTTATAGAGAATCTGTATGTAAATGTGACAATATTGTGTCCATACACGTGAAATCGGAAATATAATTTAACGAGATGCAATATTGTTAACACATGGAAAAGGAAATTGGTATGTATGTACATCATAAGCAAACTAACAATCAGATAATGCCTTGATCGTGAGTACAAATATTTATAGGCATCATCTATAGATCATGAGATCCATTTATAGGCATCATCTATAGATCATGAGATCCATTTATAGGCATCATCTATAGATCATGAGATCCATTTATAGGCATCATCTATAGATCATGAGATCCATTTATAGGCATCATCTATAGATCATGAGATCCATTTCCCCAGCCGGAATTTAGGAAACAATTAAACATATCAGTCCCCTTACGATAGTGTTATGTAAAAGAACGATGCTTCCTCAATCATACCACAGTCATTCAAGTGCAATGAAGTCATAAAATAACCTCTAATTGTACAACTGCCAATAATCATTATCTCATTATTTGGCGCATTTGTTTTATGCCATATAGTATCTACATATCACAAGCATAGAACAAAGTCCCGAAAACCTGTCATCATTCAATCTGTCGTTACAAGCGATTACTACTACATATAGCATAAGTTTTAGACTCCTAAACCTAGGTCATGAAAACTACTCAGTTTTCATTACCAACGATATACATAGACGCCCCCATAATTATTAAGTACATATGTCGCCCCCCCCCCGCATATAGGGCGACAGAATATCAATCACATTAGGGCGGTATTGTGCGAAAGGTACCTCCGTGGATGTGCCGGTCCAATTAAGCTGCAGATGCATGGCATTTCCTCTTAGTTACTCACCAAGCTACTCAATAAGTAGTATTGGTTCTCGATTTCAAATGAATATTTATTATAGCTATGCAATCCGAAATTTTAAATGCTAATTAATAATTTATATTTGAGCATGTTCCGGTAATTAACAATCAAATATTAACGAACAATAACACTACGTGTAACTAGTCCGTTGAGCTCCTAAGTACTTCTAGGTACTTACGTATATACTGACGGCGCATTAAACATGTAAATCCTTAAATGCATACTCTCATGAGTATCACGTGAACCCGGCAGAATAATTTACGTTTGTCTTTGAAATTGTCTGTCCGGGCCATGTTGTGTATGCCGTAGATATCAAAATGGACTCAGAATTTGGTGATCATCATCATCATTATAATATGTCGGACGACGTCCACCACTGGACACCACTGGACACCACTGGACACCACTGGACATATGCATCCCCCGTAGAGCGCCATTTGTAACAAGCGGTGAGTTACTGCAATGAAATTTATTCTCAAAATATCATAATGACAAAAAGTGAGAACCGGGAAAGTATTCCTGTTATTAATTAATAATGTTGACTAAAACTCATGTTTCATTGTTCTCACACGTGGTTTAATGAACGGCGACAGCCCTACATATCCATCTTGATATGGGTATTTGGCATTGGCAGTTAATATTGACAAATGACGAAAGGTTCAGTCATTCATACCTAACAGAAGTGATTAGAACTTGGCTAAACGTTTGCCTTCTAACAATAAATATGTTCAGACTAATTTGACAAAAAAATTAGGGTATAACGATAGATAAGCTAAATCTTAATTCACAATAATCAAACTGTCCATGTTAAGAGTGTGTATGTGCGGCTTATCTCCTACATCTTGGGAGACAATGTGCTGAGCATGAATTCTGAAATAAGCGTGGCTTACTGTGTTGGTGTACAAGTCATATCTATTCCTATTAATATTGGAATAGTTAAAACTAGTTTTTCTTTTGTATTTTTAGGAGTCTAGGCAGAAGTATAGATTATTCAGCAAATTAATAGAAACATGCAGACACAATGTCATGACAACATATAATATGCAACATCTATATGCTTTTCATAGAAAACATCTTTTTAGTAAATTACAGATTAGTACTTTGATACGTTTTTATCATCATCATCATTCATTCTAGTTTACTTCTCATCGGTAGTCTATTATAATTAAATTCTATAACACAGAAAAATACAAGAGGGCTATTGGTCGCCTTAAACTAAATGTGATTATCCCCAATATTAATATTTTCAGTGTGTGATTTTTGAGGGTATCATGGTAGGCAATGTAAATAATATTAATATCACAATTATAGCATATTTAATATCGCTATGTTTTGTTTCCGTAAGATTTTTTGAGTAAATGGTCATTATTGTAAATAATTTGCCTAGAATTACACGCTTTAAAGTTCAAGAAACTTTGAAAGTAACACAAGACAAAACGTTGCAATAGTTTTGGAAATCAAGCATACAGACATATGGACACATGAAAAATAAAATGAAATCATAAAACCATCTTGAAGTTGTGTTAACTAGTCTTGAACCCGTGTCTAAGCTTGCAACAGGTATCATAAAAAATAATCGTATTCAGTTACAATATACTAACAGTAGTCAACTGTGAACAGTGTGCTGTCCCAAAAATTACCCGAAATACTTATATATCTGCGTACTAGTGTTATTCCTCTTCATCTGGTTAGTACCATACTATTCCAAAGCAGGCTCTATATGATTAAGTGACACGTTTCTACTGCTCCCACAGTCCTGGAGTTAAGATTTTGATATACATGCATTGTGCCGCTTTGACTATTTAAATGCAGTCCTTATATCGTCAATACCTTTGAGGAATTCACAATTTTAGAAGCAGGCAAAAGGTACCAGGTCTGCCTTTTTGAGCACATTTTTCTTCTTTGAAATCAATTTCCAGTTGTCCTGGACATTCCAATGAAGCTATTCCTGCGTCTTTGTGACCAACTTTGGAATGAACTTGGTGCAGACTTCTCAAGTTTTCAGATTTCCACTAAATAATTTTCGGTATCATAAGATGATCTTATAATCCTCGCAACGTTTATCGGAAATTACTTACTTTAAAGCGATTGTATCAGCAATAAATACAAATTTTATTTTTTTGTAAAAATTTCGGAAAGAAAACCTCTAAGGTCGTCCCGGCCCAATTAAGATGCAATGCAAAATTATATTTTACTGGCAGATGTAATAATGGTAGTATAAAAAATGTTTAAGGTGAAGAAACCTATCGAGACGCTTCGTTATAGAAAAATCTTAATAGACGGGGAGCATGTAAGTGGAAGTAATTTTTTTTACTTCACAAAATCTTCGAGACTTGTTTATGGCTTAAGCGTAAACAATGATAATTACATTGAACTACATTCAAATGAAAATAATCATTACTTTATTTAACATTAAATAGATTTTATAAAAATGTCAATCTTTGTTTGACAATTTGCAGATGGATGCCAAAACTAAAGAAAGAAAGATTGGTCACATTCACACTTAAAACTTGTTGGCCTAGATTCAGACATTTGTAAGTTGTTATGTTGACCCAGATGATTTATTGTCTTATATTTGGATACTAGCAAATATGTAATTTTTGATGGTTGTACTTTAAATTTTACCATCGAGAATATTGTCAATATTTAAATCCTATTTCTCCGGTCTCAATAATATTCATGAGTAGCCCTTTTTAGGTGACGCGAGGAAACGCACCTATGCGCCATCATCGGCTCTGGATGAGGTGTTTGACGCTTGCGGTACGTTATGGTGCAGAACGTTTACTAAAACCACCGCGAGTGCCGGGAGTGTCGCCATTTGTGAGGTGCCCCATAACCGATTGTTATCAAGGCACCTTGACGACAAGTCTGTTATCAAGGCACCTAGACGACACAAAGGGACCGACACCGTCCCTACAGAGGGGTTATCCCGCACCACAGGACAAACCCTCCAACTTCGGTACAGCCGTGACTACACTATTGCGTGAGTAATTGTCTCATGACAAATTGAGAATTTCTCTTGCACCTGTCCCGAATAGACCAAACTGCTAAATTGTGTATTACTTATATCAGTTGACGGTTCGAACAGCGAATAGTCTCTAGCCGTCAAAAAAAGAACATGCATGCGTCCTGTAAGATTAGTGTAGCTGACATTTGACATGCAAACATGACATTTGACATGCAAAAATGTACAAATTCTTATTCTTTTCGTTCTAGAAATTATACAATATTTATATTTGAAAATATACAAAAAACTCAACCCAAATAATTAACAACTAAAACTAATGAAATAAAAATGGTTCAAGATAGAGTATTTCGAATTTATATAACAATTCCTAAACACAGAAATTCATTATTAAGCGACGTTGTCACCTAGCCAATTGTCAAACTTAGGTAACAATAAAAAATCGATGGCGGAACCCAAAAAATATTTAAGGATTTAGATGATATGTAGAGCTACCTATAATGTTGTAACATAAGTAATGCGGTAAAACCGAAGATAACATTTACTGCATTCCTGATATATCTCACGTAACGCATATTGCGTGCACTAATTGCTCGGAGGTGTTCAATATGGTGTGTATCAGATTCGTGCCGGCTGATAGCTCAATTAAGGTGCCAGATATGAATTTTCCCTTTAAGAGCAATTTCTTATTCATCAGTTTGTTTCAGTCCACTGTTGACCATACACAACTCGATCACAAAGACAGCATGAAATTGAGTCTTTGCACCACATCTAAATTTACCGACCGTCTTTTATATATATATATATATATATATATATATATATATATTTGACTTGACTTGACTTGCAAAAAATGCTCCCTTTTTACGTTTACCGATGCCCATGAACGTTCGCATAATTTTGCCTATGCGATGCCCTCCTTTTCTTGTCCCCACGCAATGGGCCCTCGTTTACCGTATGTGACTTGTGTCAAAACTGTATCGCTGGTAGCTAAATTCACTCATAGATATAATATTGAAAAGAGCCCTTAAATTTCTTAACAATTCGTTAATATAAGGGGATGTTTAATAGGTAATGGATATTCCACTTCACTAAATAAGAATATAATTATTGTTTCGTCTTCCAAATTATTAAATTCTATTTCATTTCCCTTTTTTAGGGATGTAAAATACTTTTTAAATGCTATTTACAAATTTTAATCAACAACTAAGCATTTTTTTCGTGAATAAATAAAAATTATCCACAAAATCTTTCTCAGATGATCAATATGTTACTGTTGGCCTGGCATGATAATAGTAGATACTCTCCATGAATAAATACTAGATCACTTAGACCACAATGTAGCCTATTCTTTGTAGTGTGGCTCATTAGTCTGACAAATAGTTTGACCCTCAGAATAGGGATGCTGCTATATCTGCTAAGACTATGGTAATTATAGAGTTGTTTTTTAGGTGCCGAATCAAAATGGGTTTGGTCGCTAAAGGCTGATTGGGAAAAAAGATGACTTGAAAAACCATTTTGTCATACAAGTTTGTTCTTGTCTTATTTTCTTCTATTATTTAGGAAGATGATCGTATTTTCCGTATAACACGGCTTAACACGATGAGAACGATCTGACTACTCGTTTCATCGCGGTGTTCATATTAAAACACATGGAAATAAGTTTATAGGAAATAGTTAAAAAGACTCCGTTTCGTCGTTTGCCTAGATTGCCTAGATAGAATAGGGATTCTATATAAAAGAAAAGCTGAAATCAGTTCCAAGTCTGCTTCCGTTTTATTTCTGTCTGGCAAGTGGAGAGTTTTAATTTAGTAGTACAGTCCTCTGGTTCCCCCAGAGCCTAACTAATAATGCTTACACCTAGCGGCTATACTGCTATGACAAATGTTAGCAAATCTACTGATGTTCAAGCAATCCAAATCTTAGTTTCTATATCTCATCGAGATAATGTTTTTTGTTTCTAAACTGACGCGACTCTCGAATATAATTTACTACTCAGGTTCATTAAAGCGTGATTTCCGTAAAATACCTTCATTCGAGTTTTCGATGACAGCCTTTCGGAAAATGGTTATCAGTATTTTAATTAATAATATATGATATTAAGCACATAAGAAGTTAAATAAATACATTCCTTATACCTTAATAAAGATTAAATACAATTACTACATGACTCAATATATTATTTAATGTAAAGAATTACTCATTAATATTATGCTAACCTAATTTATTAAAATATTAAAAATATCAATTATAGTAAGCACTTTCAATATATATCTGTATTTATTTAAAAACCACCCAATATTTTTTACAAATTCACAAAGGCCGTTTTAAATAATATTTAATTTTTTTTTGCTTGACGCGCTTATCTGAGATCACAAATTAAAGACAATGCAAGTGTTAGTCCCACAAACCGAGGGTTTCCTATCAAGATCAAGGAAGGTAAAAATAGATTTTACAACATGAACAAACAGACGCACTAGTAAGTGATCTTAATATAAAAGTTCAGTTTTTAGGTAACAATTGGTTGGATAACAAATTTTAGGGATTACGATCCCTAAAATTTGTTAGCCAACCATATTGAAACGTTACAATTTTTACAGCAAAAATTGATACTTGTAGATAAATAATAATTTCCGTAAGTCGGAAAATTTAATTTAAACATGAAATAAAAAAGGTCGGCTAGTTGCGGATAATAAATTATCTTAACATACTTACCATTTTTATTATCGCCTCAAGTTAAAACAAAAGCAAGCCACGACGACGGCAAAACAATTTTCGGAAACACAATAAGAAATCGCAAGTCATTAACGTCATTTTTCGTTCAATTTATTAATTTCTTAAAACACTTAGCAAACACTTAAACAATACACTGAGAAACAATGAAACAAAAACAAAAGCGTGCACAAGACACTTCACTTTTCGTAACTTTTAAATTAGAAGTGTCACTCGGAGGGGACAAAGATATGTTTTTATGAGAGCGTCATTTACGAGTTCGGAAAACCGAATTAAGTTTTACACGTTACGTGCGTCTTAAGTGCTGGTGGAAGTGCCACTGCGAACTCGGAGTGGAACGCGCTTGCGTGGCTTTGCACCAGAGGACGACTCTGCACTTGTGATACATTTCTGCTTCAATTAATTCCTGCTCCATACTCCATTACATCTCCACTTGCTCCAAACCTGGCGATGGAATTAAATCACATTAGAACTCAAATATTTTACTAATTAATTTGTAAAAAATTCTAACTAGCTTCTAAAAAATAAGTTATAAGTTTAACATCAATATTGATCATAATTCAGTATGGCATCATGTGTTACCTTTGTGGTGATGATGTCATAACCTACTTGAATCTTCTGAAACCTGAATGAACGTAGTATTGAAAGTAAATATTTCATTTTTTAAAAGCAAATAAAAAGGAAAATTATATACACGTAATGATTCCTCTCCAACAAATTAGATTCTCACAGAAAACATTTTTTTTTTTATTTATTGGACAAGTAAAATTTAAGGGAGGATAAAATTGTAATTAATAGTGTATAATTAGTTGGTAACATAAAGTAATTCCGATATTTGAATCAGTCTAAGCGCCTGTGACAGCCCAGGCTTTCTAGGCTTTTTCAAGGGCTTTTTAGCGGTTTCATTTGAGAATAAATGAATGGGTCTTTCATTTGAGAATAAATGAATGGATGCCCATACAAACCTGTCGTGTGAACAGGGTGGTCTTATGATGCTTTGATAAAATCATATTACGGAGAGTAGTTTTCAAATTTTAATATTAATGATTTTTGGAATTCCTTATTCGTTAAGAAAATCTCTCATGCAAACGGGGCCTTAAGATCGTATTGTACATTACCTTAGGGAGAACTGTTGTCTAACTTGAATAAAATCATTTTTTAAATTTGTCTATAACGTAATTGAAGTCACAAATCAATTGAATGTTTTGCATGTCAGATTAGCTCGTTCCATGATATTGTCTGGCCGACACGCTGATCGATTAGAAAGATAGAGATGGATGAAAATGGCTACATTTTAACTTTTGTAGGAACGATTGTAAACTAAACATTACAATTGTCTAAAAAACATGTCAATTATAAGTTTTCGCCTACAATAATAATAAGTACGCAATACNACAACAAATTTTAATCATTAGTCTCATGATCGTTTCAAATGGGAAGTGGAAAACAAATATGAAGCTATTTTCTACCTATGTGTGTTCTAAGTCCATAAATAATTTGCGACGAGTAGTCAACATAATTATATCCAGCTAGTTTCGATAGAGCGAGAGTTTTGCGTGTCCTTGTATAAGTAAAAGCAAGTTAGTTAGTTTAGTACTAATATAAATTTACATTAAAACCTGCGCTTTCTCTAAATATAAAATATTGTTTATGTAAAAAAAGAAAATACTATAAAAAATGAATATAGCAGTTTCATTATATTAAACTAAACGCGCGCGTCCAACGAATAAACAATGGACTTTTATGTAAATAAAAGTACACATAAGTTTTTGTAAGCTTAAGATTCTTCAAGCGGGAAATATGGGAACCGATCCTCCCATCTGATCAATGATCAAATAACAGTTAGTTTTTCCAGATGTGATCAGACAGGAATATGATCTTCCCATGGTACGCGTTCTTATTTCGATGCGAAAAGAAAAAGGATACAACCCTCATTCATCGATTGTTTACTAGCCTAGTTGATCGGTCTCGAAAAACTTTTCAATAACGTCAAGGGCAATTTATCAATGACATTCAATTCGTAATAGTTCTAGATCAAAACGAATTAAGAAAACAATCAGGGCCTAGAATAAATTTGTACTGTGATCGATAACATGCCTAATATATACTTTGCAATATGTACATTATTTTATAACCATTTGCTGGCTTCGCCCGTCAATAAATATAATCAATATAAAGAACCTTATATTGAAATCGCCATATTAGTGGTTTTAAACATCATGTAAATTCATTTAGAAGATTTATGGGCAATAGATCGTATACAGGCAGACAATTTTTGGTGACTTTATTTTATAATAAGTTTAAACATAGTCTCTCGTTGGCATTTTATTCATTTGAAAAGAAGCTGACTGTCAGTACTCAATATTTTGCTTTTGAATTGCCTATGGGTTGCCTCACCCAGATGGGTGCAGCGCCACGACCTGGCTTTGGTGTTTTGTGGGTAGAACTTTAATTTTATAACCTAATTCTATTCTGAAAAGCGAAATCTTTAAAGGGGGCGACGAGGTTTCGTCACCGCCGTATGGGAATGTGAAATGAGCGCCTCCTCTTGAATCCCTAATTCTTATCACTGTTGCCATAGAAACGAGCTGGACGACTCTCCTTCTCCTTAGGCCAGTCGGGGTGGGAGGTGATACTATGGCCAACAGATCACCTGACGCCTCCTCCCATCTCTCCAAAGGGCTTGAGAGCATTCGTGGGATTTTATTGGGAAGCAGTTATCCGATAGAGAGTTCAGAGTCCCCATACTTATCAGCAACCGAACAAAATGGAAATCTATTTTTTTATATCGAATTGTAATGGGTGTTTTGAATTAGAACTCACAAGTTGAATCGAGGCAAAATTTCGCAGAAAACCTGTAAGAGGGAAATAAAATCATTGATTGTGCGGATTTAAGAATATCGTAAAAAAAGACCATATAGATGTAAACAGATGTGTCTGTTTACCTTTTGTGTTCCCTTTATAAAGTGGAAGCCAGCAAGTTAGTGTAATGATGGGTGATGGTTTGTTGGCCTCCGTTGTAGAGACGAGAGGATCGCTTACAAAGCGCAGTAAAATATTCATGTACGTATTGAAAAACTGATCGTTCACGTCAATGAAGAATGACGTTACAAAACTAGCATAGACAGGCGTTGGCTAGTGTTACAAATTGGTTTTACAGAACCTAGTTGGCTTTATTGTAAGTGGCTGCATCAGCAACGTCTGCATAAACATTTTGACGTGGACGCCGCAAAATCATAAGCTTTTTGTTTGCAGAATTTGCTACATTTGAAGTACCATATCAAAGCTACTCGCTATGTTCATACAAATTTTAATATGTTCATATACATATTTAACAGTTCAGGTACATCTATTTGGTGAGTCGGAAGCACCAACCAGCGCCATCACCAGATTCTAAATGTCAACTAGATCTGAAGTCCGTAATTGGAAATAAAATTATTGAAGTTGAATGATTCGTGCGTATTGTATTCGCGTAACGGGTAATTGGCGTAACACTTTAAGCGGCGCTCGATCCATTTTACTACTTAATATTACTGTTTTCATAACATATTTTCTTCTTCAGAGATAAAATCTATAAATATGGTGCAATAATCTCATCTTTCTAATATACAACTCGTAAAATAAAAACTGTTTTTCGTGATTTTTTCCATATTCTACGTATTGCGATAAGGATTAATAAGGTCGTCGGAACCCTAAACTCATGCTCGAATGATCCGATGAAGTCTTTACGGTCCGTTAGAACTATCTTGTTATTCTGTAATCTTTTTTCTTTTATATTAAATGAAACTACAGCTCATCCCGGTGGTTACGGCTCGGAAAAAATGGAAAGGAAAATAGTTTTTCGATAATGCTTTTGTCCAATCTTTTTAATCGTATCCAAACATAAATAATGTATCCTCCTCATATGTTTATATGCTTTCAGTCATTGACTGGTAGATATTAGAGTATTTAATAACTTAACAAAAATAATACTGTTACACTTAGAATAAAAAAAAACTTGAATTTGATATATATACGATTGATTGTTCATTGTGTTTTCTAATTTGGGCGCCAATAAATTGTAAAATAGAGTGGGAGAATCGCTGTGATTGCATTATACAAAGTAGGTATGCAATTTCTAAAACTCTCCATACACTTGGTTTTAGTTTAATTTAAGTGCACCGGGCTATGAATAGGTACAACGAGACTTCCTCTGTTTGTGACAGAGAAAAATCTGACTGTCCACGTAGTGTTCGTGTGAAAGAGGTGGTCAGAGCAGGAAGGAAAAAAATCAAAGAAATCCTGCCCAAAAGAAAAAGATTTCATCTCGGGAAATGAAGATAGCACCTAGAACAATGCCGCGTCTTTTAAGGGATGACTTAGGACTTGCAGCCAATAACAGATGCACTGGTCATTTCCTAACTGGTAAATTAAAGATGAATAGGGTAGAAAAATGGAAACAATTACTAAAGCGGTACGCAAGGGGAGGTCACAAAAAAAATTTGTTTACGGACGAGAATTTATTTATATTTCAAGCTTGAAGCTTCCCAATCAGTCCCCAGAGTCCAACGCCAAGTCAGTCAGTGGCAGCATCTTCAGTGATGACTTGGTGGGGTGATTAGGTCTTGGACTTCATCAGAGCTGAAGACTGGCCGTCATCTAGTCCCGATCTTAATCTGCTTCATTGTAATTTATGGTCAGTTTTAGAGAGTACAGCTGGCTCTAAATTTTCTGTCCCTAAAACAATCCGTATGATTGCCAGAGAAGAATTTTCCCATGGAAGGAGTGCGTGCTTCTATTGATAGCTGGCCTCAATATACATAGGACTTTATTGCAGCCAATGGGGACCAATTCTCATAAGCTTTTTATACTTTTAATTGTTTAAGAAAATGTTCCTTATTTTCATCTCCTAATAATTTATAGTAAGTAAGTATAGATATATATAAATTTGTGCCAATTTATTGTATCATTACTGAATCATATCGTTGGTCAAATTAGGATGATATCGAAAAACTGTAATCAACGTGTTCTGCAAGCGCTGTTGGTTGCACCTAATTAATCTTCCAATAACATTTTTGTAGTCATTTATTTTACCTACTTAATAGAGAATGAAAAAAAAGTTTGTATTTTCTTTTAATATATAATAGCTATGACCAGCCGTCAAAGGATATAAGGTTGATTGATAGTGACAACATTATTAATTGTAGCTTAACTACTAAGAAAACAAAAGCTAATTTTTATCTTACTTATGTTATTAATGCAAAAAATTGTATCTATTCATGTTATTCTTTTAGTCAAAAATTAAAAAAACTGATTTTGATGACATTTGCCGCATAAGGTTTCAATCTGAAATAAAACAAAGAATATTTTATGTCTCGACTTTGACTTACAAAAATCTTAGTAATAAGAGACACGTTGAGCTTCTCAAAACCGTCCATATAAAGGATATGTACCAATAAAACTACGCGGATGTCCATGGGCGTCGGTAGTCCCCCTATTCTATAAAAAAGCGCATAACTTCAGAAAAATGGCTGGAGTATCCACTTTACTGGATGAATATTTTTTATTTATACCTCAGAAGAAAGTGCATGAAAAAAATACAGCTCTACCTTTACATTATTTTAGCATAATATACAACACACTAACTATTTTAAATTCAAACACGAGTGAGTCATCATACATCAACATCGTCTAATTTTTTTATTGTGGGAAATTCATTTATGTTCTGTCATCCTGTCATCGGCCGTGAATGGTGTTCGACGTCCGACGTCCGACGACGTTAATATATATACACATATATATATATATATATATATATATATATATATATATATATGTATATATATATGATGGTACACGACATAACATATGATGGTCTAGTTGACGCATGTGTACCCAAGAGGATGTGAAGCTGTTCAGAGTCAAAGAGGGCTGCGAAGATGACGTCTGCTTCACTAGAAGTCAATGAAAGCGATCATAGTATTCTGTACGATATGAACTTAACTGTGAGTGTAGTAACCAATAATAGCAGAGATATAAGAACTCACACACACATTGACTACGCTTATTGTCAAATCAAAACACATCAATCACAATTTGCGCGTAAAATGCATTTGAGAGATTTCGCGCAAATATTTATTCTCTAATGATCGTGCACTAAGGAAAGCGTTTTGTATATTTTTCCGTTGGTTACGAGTAATAATATCATAATTCACTAGCATCGGCCTGTGGATTTACTCTCGTACCATGGTTAAATTCCATAGAAATTGTACACACCTATTTCATGCTCTTATGGGTTGAGTTTCTAAAAATACTTACGCAATGCTAACTTTCATGATTAAAAGAAAGAAGAACCAATTTTCAATATAGTAGTTTTGGCTGCGCGTTAAGAGTTTATATTTCGGCCGGATTTACCTTTTATATAAAACTAACAGTCCGTCACGGCTTCGTACGACATATTTTATAAACATATTTTACGAAATATGGGAAAAGCCATTGATTTATTAAAAAATAAAAATATATCTTCTTTGTAATGATAATTCAATGTCATGGTAATGACAGTAACCTAAATTTATGATAGAACGTCTGTTGGGTCAGCAAGTTGTCAATAATTTATGCAGCGAAACAGGGATTAACTTTCATATTTAAAACTATTTTGATTACATTACCGAAGTTTTATAATGATTAAAACGCTTTAGAAAATGTTATATAGTCCATAATCATCAATCATCGTAGTTCGTGTAGGATTCTAATGGTGAAAGTATTTTACTATTCGAATCGAATCTAGTCCAGTAGTTTTGGAGCCCATTCAGTGCAGAGGAACACTATGGTCATGAAAAATCGTAAGACATAAAATCACCATACAAATAGTGAACGTAGTGCTGTTATAATATACATTAGAAATATATTTATGATTATAAAAAATAAAATATCGTCCGAAACAATTTGGTAAAATAGTAACAAGCGAAGCGGGTAACCGGAAGCCATCATGTAATACAAAAACCAATTGTTCTTAATTTCGCTTACAGCGTTCTCACACATGAGCGCGTTTGTGGCTACACGCTTCCCGGATATCAATTATGCAGGCTACGAACTGTTCACACCCTAAAATCCCACTCGTTCTACACTGCAGAATTCAACACGATAGGCTTGGATACTTTTGTATAAACGCCAACGTAAGTTTTCTTGGTGTTATTAAAATGGATAGCAAAGTTTTGTTTGACGAGTGTCCTGTTCCTAAGCACATCTATGTAGTCTGGAATAGCAGAATAGAGCCTACTAGACTACCCTAAACACAATTATAATATAAGTTCTAAAATATCTAACTTCGAAGTTTATTTAAAGGTTTTAAAGCTAGCGTTATATATATTTAGAGGGTTATGAAAAAAAGAATTAATGTATCTATTGTTAAACCCATAGCAAAATTCGACGATAACGCTATCTGAATTATATATCACTACGACATATTCATGTTATTTTGATTTTGTCATTGTGTTATGAATGTACGGATAGTATGAGGGTACTGGTGCATCATACCAATATAAAAGGCCGAGTTTGCCCTGTAACCTGGAGAGTGTTGTCGTCGTAATGTTAGTTCATTTTAATAAAGTAATAGTCTTTTTCGAAGTGATGTATATCCAGACTTGAATTAACTCGTAATAACATGATCGCAATTTTTTTCAAATTATGTAAATTTTATTATTATTATTAAGATTTATTTTTTGGAGGTATCTTTTAATAATCATAGAACCACCGGCAAATTCAATTAATTATGTCTATAAATCATTATCCAATTCAAATGTTAGGCTCCCGATTCTATTTATATCAATTCCCGATCCTGATTGATTATGTCACTATATGACCGATATTGTAACATAACATGGTTATCAATCAGGATCGGGAAATGATCGTTATTTAAAATAATATATAAATGAATAATTCAGTTTTTCGGTATTAAATAGATTAGAGCACTAGCGGTAGTTCAATACAATCTTCTTTTCGTATATCATGCCAATGAGCCAAATGAGCAAAATGTATGTATGTCTAGACATAGTTCTAGTGCTACAAAGTCGCAAGACTATAAACAATTTGTCCGTTTGTAGCGGTTCTAAAGCTCACAAACTTAATTTATTAAATAACATATTAGAATCGATTAAACAGACACTAATTTAATCGATAAGCGCAATAGCGAAAACGTAATCGAGCTGTATGCGATAGAAATCGAGGCGACATCGTGAGGTAACTCGTGAACTGGAATACTATTCGTGCGCATACTAGCATTTCGATGTGTATAATACAAAAATATGCAGTCTTACCGTAATAATTACCTACGCACAAAAAAAACCACGCATGCATATAATTATAAAACTTCTAGGAATTGTAGTTTCTGAAATTTTGTAACGATCGAGAAAGTTAGTGACCGTTCGCTTTTATATATAGATTTATTTTTTAATTGTATAGGGGTACAAACGAGAAATCGGCCTTTCAACGACTACCGACAGCCATGAACATCAGCATAATATGCCAACGCGCCCCCAATGAGCCAGATTTACAATACAGAAATCATTTTCGCTTGACTTATTAGATATTTTCCATTACTATTTCAACATTTTTTTCGATATGTATTCCTCCTTTTCAAAATCCTTTAAAAATAAACAAGTGACAATTTGTCAAATATTCTTATTCTTGAATAAAATTAGGCTGCTACTGATTAGGCTGAAACACAAAAATAAGATTTGTAGGGACACAGATGTGAGCACAATTTTAGGACCCACCCTGATGGTTATCTTAATCTAATACGACATCTACGAATCTGATTTCCATGTTCTCTAAAGTGAGAAAATTGTACCGATGCCAACTTTCTGATTACGTGCTATAACCGGATATAAGGGTTCTCCTTAGAACTTTCGAAACCTTTTTAGAATCTCCTTTAGAATAGAGATTAGAGCGACACAATTTAGACTAGCATAGACAGACGCGTTCACATGACAAGCGGCACGATACGGGAAATGTAATATTACAGTACTGCGACCATTGATCTGCAGTATATTAAGCGTGGCTGTTCACTATGGAAAAAAAATAAAAAGGTGGGATAAGACACGAATGCACGTCGCCAAAGAACTAAATTTGATGGTGTTATTTTCTTTTATCTTTACTTAAAGGATCATCGTTATTAAGTCGGTCTTACATCTATTGAAAATAAAATATAAACTTAACTCTAAATCTCTCATATATAGCGAATGGATAACAAAACTTAGGAATCTGTCACTATACTCTAATTTAAACTAAGAACTAAAAATATTATGTGTAGAGAAGAAAAGTTCAGCTTTCTTGCATTTTGTGACCACCATAAATCCTTGATGGAGAGATTCGTTTCTATCATATTCTAAAAGAAGATGATATAAGTCTTCGTGTCGTTTACATGTTATTTTACCTAATAGGTAAATAAAATTATTCCGTGGAATGTGGTTGGAACGAATGCGAAAACAGAGGGTTAAATCGGTTTTGCTGATTTTCATAGCCGAGAAACTTGGGTGTTTATTAACAAAGTCATATACCAAATACCGGTGTCCTTTTAATCTGTTGGAAGTATTTATTCCGTTCCTCAAAAAAACTTTTTTTAAAGCCTACTAAATCATCAACTATATTATTGCCAACATGTAATTGTATATTGCAGACAATACTTAACCCCTTACCTTATCCTATTAGTTCGTAAATACATTTTATAACGACGAAAGCCTCATTCCTAGCCTATCTACCCTCAACACATGAAATTAGGTGACGCAAGCCACTTTCAGAATCATTTACAATAAGGATGTGGTGATAAGTAGTACTTCTTATATAAGCCAGTGCTTCAAGAATGCCTATTAGTTCTAATGTTCTTAATGGGGAGGTTATCATTGTCTATACGAAATTGAGGTTTTATTTTATATGTGTGTTTTATCGACATTTCTATTATAAAGTCTAAAAAATTACGTTACGAGAACTTAAAATAGCTATCAAACAAATTATTGCTACTAAATTTAATGTCTACGACTAGGTATTTAACTTCGAGAAGGAAACCGATAGAAGTATACAGTTGGATTGGCCAGCATCCTCACGTCGCATATACCGCAGAGCTTGAAGGTGAAAGTCTTCAATCAATGCGTTCTCCTTCTGATGACCTACGGGGCCAAAACATGACCTCTGAATTTAGGACCGGTTCGCAAGTTCGTTCCCAGTGGGCTATTGAAGGTGCTATGTTGGGTGTTTCTTTGTCCGATAGAATTTGTAACGAAGTCATAACGCAGAGAACTAAAGTTTCTGATATCACGCGAAGAATAAGCTCGCTGAAGTGGTACTGGGCTCTTCGCACACTCATTGGATCAGATGGACAATGAGCTAGTAAGGTTCTGAAGTGGAAGCCGCGTTTAGAAAAACGAAGTGTTGGTCGACCGTTCACCAGATGGGAAGACGATCTCCGTGCAGTAGTCGGTCCGGGATGAATGCGAGTAGCAATCGGTCGTCTTGGCGTTCATTGAAAGGGACCAATGTCCAGCAGTGGAGCTATAATGATGATGATGATGAATTTAATGCTATCATGCATGCCTTAAACTTTTGAGCATTCATATATTTGAAATGTATGAACAATCGGATCTATAGGATGGATTTATGTAATAATAACGTTGATGCCCATTCAAGAGGTACCAAATACCAATGACGGCTTGTGGGATCGACATTCATGTTAAAGACTGCGAAACTTTGGTCTCGCCACACGCCTGAAATGTCGTACTGATGTCATTAAAAGGCACTATGTGTATCAGTATGCGAAAACGCAGGGGGTTGTCTTTTATAGATTTTTTCTTTAGAGAATATATTTACGCGGTGCAACCGGACTTGGGTGGGATTTGATGGGGGATGGGAATTGAGGATGATCCGAATACCCACCAATAACCCACGGATGAATTCAACCGTATATTAGGAAATTCCCCGGTGGTGGTTGTGTATTTTCATAGTCATCGACCCTTTTCCTTAACTTTTTTTGATTTGAGATTTATTAGGTTCCTTTAATTATTGGAAAAGGTATATCTCAACAAAATAAAAAAATATATCATATAATTTTATCACAACATATATGAATTCCATATTTCTTTGGTGTTTTTAACATACTTAATATTGATTCTCAAAGGCTCTTTAATCCCTGGCGTACGAGAACGTATTTGGATATACTTTGTTAGGCATTAAATATTCTTTCTGGAAAGCTTACAAAATAGATTGATTTGACCTAATTACGTATTCAGTGAATACCCTCGTAAATTTTATTTACTTTTGAACCAAATATCATATGAATATATTGCTATATCGTAGATTAATAGTATTAATTTTGTTATAAATATATAAGGTTTTTGAGTAGCCGGTGGTCCATTGGAGGGAGGAGCAAATGAGGGCGTCTGCTTAGTAATTATACGGATGTTCATGGGCATCGGTAATCGTAAAAAAAAGCTTCGATTCTCGTTTGCCCCCTATACATTAAATAAACTTTTTAACCCAACGCGTTAAAGAAATTATAATAAAACATAAGCTTTTGAGCGCAGAAGCCTATGACGGCTTGATGAATAACAGAAAAAAAATACCAACACATTCGGATTTGGCACATTATAAGTTTAGCTGTGAGAACTTTATTAGCAGAGGGCGTTGCTCTAACGGTGTCAACTTTGCTCTGTTGTATTTCTTGTTAGACAAATTAAATAAATAGTTTTGAGTCAAAGAAATGTTATCAAAGTGATCAACTACGAACGTTTTTCATAGACTGCTAATAGTTTTTGTGAAAAATACGTTCTAAAATTAACAGTCGTAACTAATGTGGTGAATGAAGTAATTTTGTGTTAGTGAAAACTACCTGCTTTTGAATACTCAAAAATTATTTTATGGCGTTTGCTGTTATGAAAGAGACAAATATTTGATGTTTCATTATCACACACACATAAAAGCCATTGTAACACAAGTGTAATAAAAAATAATTCTGTCCTCTGTTTCCATTGTTAGAAATGATAAGTGTAGGAAAGAAGATGAGACCGGCATACAGATGCTTATTAAGGAAGTGCGTCAGTTCAGACAGGAGATGAGCGCGACTCGTAGCAAAATAGAAATATTTAATATGAATATATCTAAGCTCACTGCCAGGATGGATAGCTGCGATAGCCAAATTGACCAATTAAATTAGGCGCTCTGACGATCTTCTATGGCGACTAGAAAATAGCACATGCGTGGATACTGCAGATGGGGCAGTACATGAGGTGATTCAACAGCTTAAGTCTGAACTAAATGATCGAGATCAGGAACTTTTGATGAATGACGTCGAAATATCATGCATACCTGAGAGCAGGGGAGAGAGAGAGAACCGGACACATGTTGTAATGACGCTGGCAAACAAGGTAAGTGTGGCGAGGGTGGGTGGTCTGCTGCATCCCCGTTACGTCTGGGAGCCATCTCAGCCGTTCCATCCCCGTGCCACGGTGGCGCGACTGGCGAGACGCGCGCTGTGCGATAAGCTGTTAGTGTCCGCTCGAGTGAGGCGTGGCGCTACGACGGAAGACGCTGACCTACCGGGCCCGGCGAACCGGTTTTATATTAACGTGTGCCTAATGACGGTAAATAGACCTCTGCTCCGGCGAGCCCGGGAACTGGGACAGCGACTGCACTAGCGCTTCATATGGACTAAGGATGATAAGATTCATTCCCGCCATCGCGGCGATGACAGTTCACCGCGATTTCGCCTGCGATCTGATAAGGACTTTACACCTGTATTTGGGCATGAACATATTGGCTCATGAGATGGTTTTGTTTACTATTTTAACTTTTGAACATAGCCGTGTTACTCGGAATAAGTTTATATTACATGTTTGTATTTATTTTTTAAATATGAAGGTATTTATAATATTTAATGTTTTAATTGAATTTTTATTTTTACAATGATCAATACGTGTTCTTTTAACAACATTAAAAAGAAGCAAATATTCTCGTTTTGTTTCTGTTATAGCTTCATATAATAAATACTTAAGATTGGGTTTATATAATGCAGAATCTCTAGATACGTGTCACGACGACTTCATTATCGCTATGGATCGTTGTAGGGTGGACATAGTTGCTATCAACGAAACGTGGCTGGGAGAAGGGTAGCAGGGATGCACGCCCGCGGTCCCCGGCTACCGGCTGCGCAACTCGCCGCGCCGGCACCACATGCGTCGTGGCCGAGGCGGAGGAGCTTTTATATTAAAGACAGAGTCCGTGTTCGACCTCTTAACCACTCCGAGGTAATATTGAACAACTCTGGCTATCGTTGAAAGTGAATTGGCATCAAATAGCTATTGATACTGCATATAGGCTGCCTTGGATGAATTTAGAGTTATTTATTGAAGCCTTAACGGAATCAGTTAGTGTATTCTCTGAACATGAATTGATAGTTTTGACGGGAGACTTTAACGACAGAGAGATTTTAACGTGAATATGTTGGAGGTGAACAATAAAAGTGTAAAAGATTATGTCAATTTCTGGACTATATGGGTCTAAACCAAGTTGTCACTGGGCCAACTAACTTCTCTTTTCAGACCGAAACGCTTATAGGCCTTGTGTGCACAAATGCAAATGTTAGAGACGTCACAGCCACAAATATCACGGACACGATTGGTCATGCTATGGTAAATGTAACTATACTACTAAAGAAGGATACAGTACAACCTAAATATATAATTTTGGACCTATTCAAAACATTATTATGGATGATTTTAAACGTGACCTCTAACGCTATGGTTAAGAAATTACCTACAGTCGACCAGGCAGTTGATAAGTTTAATGCCTTATTGCTGTCACTTTATGATAAACATGCACCAATAAAAGCTATTAAAGTAAAAGAAAGCCATTAGCTACCGTTGATTACTGATACGTGTAAGCACATGGTACATTTGCGTAATAAAGCTTATTCTCTATATAAAAAGTAAGTTATATATTCACAAGCAGTACTACAAGGAGCTTAAAGCGCTTGTCAGGTCCAATATTGCCAATGAAAAGCGTGCATATTTTAATGAACATGTTAATTCTAAAATAAAATATAGTAAACAATTCTGGCAAAACTTGAAACGGAAAATTTTATTATACTCCAGATTGTTTCAGATTGTTCGATCCAAATATAATTAATAAAAATTTCTTAAATATACCTAATTTAAAAAAAAACCCGAATATTTTATAGATTACCTTCAGTTGAATCGTTTTGGTAATACAGTTTTTAAACTTACTACCATATCTGAACATGACATTGCAAAATACATCATATCTATAACGTCTAATGCTAAATGAACTCTCGGTATAAATCGAGATATGATTCTGCTTACTCTTCCATAGACTCTAGGTATAATTACGTGTGTTACAAACAGATCAACCCTTGAGTGCTGTGTACCCCTTTGTTGGAAATCGACATTGGTTAATCCTCTGCCTAAAGTAGATCAACCGAAAAGTTTAAATGAACTCAGACCTATTAGTATCTTACCATTTATGTCAAAATTATTAGAGCATGCTGTGTATAATCACTTAATTAAATATGTTGAAGAACATAACATACATCCTACTTTATAGTCCGGATTTCACAAGAGTCGTGGTACTGTAACTGTACTTTTAGTTGTTATGGACACTATTTCGATAGAGCGTGATCATGGAAATGGTAGTATATTAACGTGACTGGATTTTACACGTGCCTCTGATTGTCTAGATATCTTATTACTTATTGCTAAATTATAATACTAGGGTATAAAAAGTCAAGCCTTGTTCGTCAGTTATCTCACACATAGACAGCAATCAGTCTAGTTAATATCAGAAAATGTAAAAGTCAAAATGTATCGATACGCCATAGGTGGCGTCGGTTCTTGGCTTTCAACGATCAAAGCCATATGGAAACCGTCATTTTTAATATCGTTTCTTCAATTACTTGTAAAAGACTGGTCTTTTCCACGTTACATACAATGTTGGACAATCTCATCTAAATAGCAAATTGTTCAAATATTAGCTGTTAGCTGTTATCCGCGACTTTGCCCGCGTTGACTTGAGACAAAACCACATGCGAAAGTTATTATTGGTGTATAGTTTCATTTAAAATTTTTGTAAAGATGTATAATATTAATTGATTTATATTCATTCATATGTAAAGATTGATAAGTAGTTTATTGTACAAAAGTAACAAAAATCTATCCAAACTTGCAAACTTTGGCATTTATAAAATTAGTAGGATATTAGCTAGAATTAGGTCCGGGCATGTTTTATTGTTGCCGAATAGGGCCGCAAGACCGGACATATAACTTACGCTTATATGATACCGCCGTAAAATGACAGCTATGCAAAACAGCGTTAGAAGCAATATGTGAGTTTCTAATGGCCTATAGAATGAGAGAAAAGAAAATAGGTAATACGTCTGCATAATAAACATACTGATATCTTTGGAAGTCGGAACCGACTCAAGTTTGGAGTCCCATTGTACTATTAAAAATATTGAAATACTTTTGGTCATGCGGGTGTTTATAGGCATCAAAATTGTGGATATTTCATTATCAATCGGGCACTCATCATAATTGCCCGATTATGGACAGTGTAATAAACTATAATATTTTATCTAACTCAATATTATTTAAGGAAAAATAAAGATGACTCAAAAATACTAAGTGGTGATTTACACCACTTCATTTTCTCGGAATTCATTCACATTTACATTTTTATAAGATTATTGAATAGTTATCCTTCCATAGTTATTAGAAACTGATCTACTTCGATACAACTACTCTTACGGATTTTTTCACGGTATATTTAATTAGTTAACTAGCCCGACGTTTCACAGGCTCTACAACAACCATGGACATGGGTAAAATGAATTGACAGATGTCCAGATGTCACAAGTTATTAAAAGTACACGAAGAATTATAATTATTTAGTTGTTCCGATTAACCAAACAGTACTTAGTTTGTTTATTTGATTATTTTTGTCACTGTTTTCTAAGCAAAGGAAAGAACTCAGCCATCTTCTCTATTGAAACTTAGATAGTTTTTTTTTAGTTCAATAGCCTCACGTATCATACTTGGAAGGAATACGTGTTCTCTAATGAGGATTTGGGCATTATCAAATCTAATATAATGGCCCCACCATTACGTTTGATTCGGTGTCTCATATATTTCTTAGGGTTTTATTGGGATCTTCCTTGTGCTAGGAACCCAGTGACAAAGATAATCGAATCAGAAACTAAACGATCCTTCACCGAAGACGCTCACAGTATATACTTAAGTTTGAAAGACTCATTGGTATTGAGTAATGAGGTTCGATCCCAGCCATGTGGCTGGTTACCCAACCAACAACACTCCCTGTCTCTCCCTGGTGCGCTGTCAGGCACAGCGTAAGGGCGCGCGTGTCGCTCTTGCCTATGTGACGTATCGTAGTGTGTACATGCATTGTACCTATAGCAATTACCTGAATTAATCATGCACCGTTGCTGGCATGACCTAGCTTGACACACATGCACGCCGCACTGAGGGACATAATATTAAGTACAAAGCTTAAATTGTTTATTTTATTTTTAAATACAAAGCTTATTTTAAATCACGAATTCATTGGAAAGTAAAAAGATTTTAAACGATTTTAACAACAATGAAAGTACAGAACGTGGTACTTTCAACAAAGTCTCACGCGTGTTACCTTAACAGATACAATAAAACCTGAAATGTCGCAAATAATTTACAGCAGTTCAGTTCGAATTTGCGTTCGCAAATGTTGCTTCCAAACGACGGGATGAAAGTGTGGCTTATGTTTATTTGAATTTATTACAGCTTACGCCCTTACATGCCTTCGTTTTTTCGTACTGAGTGTGTGTAATTTTTTAGGCAAACTAAAATAAACTTACTATTTGGGGACATAACACAGAATATAAATTATGCACTTTGCAATAAAGTCACAATGAGACATTACATTTTAAATATTACCACACATACATCAGCTCAGTTAGAATAGAAATATTCCGTATTTTTTAATTTAAATTTTATTAATTGCTGTATAAGTGAGCACTAGTTTGGTTATTTAATTCTATGTAAAATATTTGACCATTTGTGGCTTTTACTTTTTCTAACGAAACTAGGGATATTTAAAAAATAAAATGCTATATTTGTCACTATAAAATGTTTCATGGAAATTTTTATCAAAACCTTCCAACTGTTGCAGAAATTACCCAGCATGAACGGATTGACAGATAGATTAACAGAATGTTAAAAATAATTGTTATTTGCATTAGTATTGTAAGTGTAACAAACTGAACTTGTAAAGATTTTATCACTATGATAACACACACATATTTTTTTACATATAGGTAAATCACAGAAAAGGGAAATTATGAGGTGAAGGGATAATGCTCTGTAACTTATTGAGGTAGTTGTCTTTGTATCAATTCTACATTTATCTCAGTTCATCAAAACGATGAGTTTTTACTCAAAATAATAAACATCACTTTTGCGTGCCAAAGTTTTATGAAATGTGGGGTCCATTTAAATGAATATTACAGAAAACTTGGCTCTCCGACGTAACCGTGCATAAAAATGAACACCTTATTAATACATAAAATAAAACGATTTTAATATTCGTTTTATTTCAAGAAGACATTTCAAGATGAGCTCTTTATTTTAGGTATAATTTCTATTAAACTAAATTTGCTTAGTAAGTACTAGGCATATTTAGTTCATTAAAAATTAATTCCTTAGATTATTTTATAGTACGAGAGGGAAAATGTGTCGGAGTCTTCTCATGACTCTTCCATAGAAATCAGCATTATTGTCATGCAGATGAGTCCCCCCCCCCTATATTACAAAAAGTTATATTTATAACAGATAATCCTTACTAATTTTGTCACAGTAGCAGGGGTACAGTCGTTGTATTTTCATCATAAAATACTTTAGACCCAATGCAATCATCCTATAACTTGACAAGTTATTACCGATGTCCAACGATATCCATAGAAATAGATTATTTGTCCCGATTACAATGCCCTTTCTGGACTATCCAGAACTATTACAAGATGACAGAGTTGGTAACGTGGCGGTTAGTCCGCCTGTTACGCCAGAGCTCGCGGGTTCCACTCCCGCCTAGGTCATGGATGTTTACATGTGTGTTATATACTCCTATCATAAAAGTCGTGAATATATCAAATTTCTTAAATTGATAAAAGTATTAAGTACTTAGTCTGACCGAAAATACGGGTACAATTAAAAATAAAAAATATTACATTTGAATTTGGAATCTGTAATTTTTAAATCACTATTTATTGTGTTTTCTCATTTTGGCACCAATAAATTGTACAACATTTTGCGATATTATAATGGAGTGGGGTGATAAAGTGAACAAAATTGCTGTGATTGCATGACACAAAGTAAGAAAAGAGCCAAAGGCACATTTTTGAAACTCTCCGCACACTTGGTATTAGTCATATGTTTACCGGGCTATTAGCCGGGTTATTATTACTATTAATATTATTTACCGGCTTATTATAGGTACAAGGAGACTTCCTCTGTTTGTGACAGAGAAAGATAGAGAGAAATATTTTATACGAAAAAAGGTGTCTCTTTAATGGATTTTATCGCGTTTCTTTAGATTTTCTTGTGGAATGAGATAGAATCACCATCATGAACGAATATACCAAAAATTCTTGTGCTGTCCTGTTATAAAATAATTGTAAAAAATGTGTTAGAGTTATAAATATAAATGGATGAGAATATAATATATATA
>JAFELO010000457.1:428819-449005 GCA_017140195.1 Eumaeus atala
GGATACAGAAATTTCTCCAGCGAACGAAAATTAAATCCCCCGCAAGGGGGCAGAGGGACTTTGGTCCTCTTCCGACGGCAGCGGGATCCATTAATATGGAGCGGTCGTTGGGGCGATCATTACAGATCGCAGTAGGGGGCAGTTGCCGGTGGGGCCTGTTCGCCCGTCCTCACAGCCGGGTTGTCTTGGGCGGTCTGCCTCCACCGGGTGAGATCGCCGGTAGTCCCGACGAAGGCCCAGCGAGTGGCAGCCAGCGACTAAGGACAGTTGTTACCCGCTGATCAGGCGGGCGAGTGAGCCCCGCGGCTAGCTAAGAAGAAGGAAAAAAGGGACGAAGGAAGCTATTCTCGTACCGCATGTACGTGGTAGGAACCCCACTACGGGGACTTGGATACGAGGGAGCGAGAAGGTATTGGAGTCAGTATGGGGGAGAGGTTGTGAAGCAGTAGAAGCGTGAAATATGAAAGATATGATTAGATTAGATGAATGAATGCATGAACATGAGGCGTTTGCGAGCGTATAAACAAGGAAGCATGACGAAGCATGATGAATGAGTGCATGAGAGAGGGGAGCAGTAAATATTGAATAAAAGCGTAAAAACATGAGAGAGGCTGTGGTGAGAGGCAGAAAAGCTGAAAAGCTGGAAAGCTTAATGGCGGGGCAGAAGCAATATTAAAAGGGTGTACTAACCACAGGCGGTGGTGTCATTGCTCCTGTCCTGTCAATGTCGGTACGCGACGGTCCAGCATCCAGCGCATCAGGGGGCTGCATGTAGTCGTGCGGGTAGGCTCTGCGGTCGTGTGGCTGCCTGTGATAGGGGTCCAAATAGCGGAGAGTGGCATGTGCGGAGGTGTCCGCTTTGGCGAACAGGCGGGAGGGCTATGTGCCTGTCGAGGTCCTCCACCTCAAGGTCCCGGAAAATTATGGTATTCCTGACGTAGCGGGGGACGTCGACTATGCGGCGCGAGCAATTTTACCTATGTCAGATTTAAATGTAAGTCCGTACCAATCAAGGGCATACTCAATACCGAATCTACTATAGCAAAGTAGCAAAATTTTAGTTAGGTTCTTGGTACTTAAATTTTACCATCTGAGATTCAAATATCAGATGATAAAATTTGCCTAAAAGTACTCTTAGTCTGTTACTAATATAGTTAATATGTTGGAGCCAGGAGAATGCAACATTTTATTCCAAGATATGTAACGCAGTCTACCCTTGCAATATGTTTACATGAGCAAGTTTTATTTTATTATATTAATATTCTTATTACAAATTTAAATTGATAGTTTCAGCTGCTGATGTTTTATGGTAATAACTAAGAGATACTTCATAATAATGCCGGCCCGATTCTTTATTCTCTTGGTTGGAGCTATGATTATCACAATCTGCCTTCAATTACCCCACTATCCATATTTTTCATTCTATTTCCAATAAAGTACAGCAGTAGTAAGTACTTACATTTATATTGTAATAACAGAGTCCCTGTTGAAGTTGAATCTCATTCTGCCATGTCCAGTTCCTATGGGGCCTCTTCTTACAATAAGAGTTCGTTACAAAACCTATGGGGCTTTTCTTAAAATAGAAATTCATTAAGAAGAGGCCCTCTTTCTCGTGGAAGTTTACCAGCATTTTCCCCCTGGGATTTCGACTTCCGATTCCATGTGGTCCCAGACTCGATTCGACACCATTCCACTACCACTTTGGCATGAGAGTTCCCCATAATAACACTTAAGTGAGCCCGACAGATATCATGTACGGCCTTTGAGACATTCTAATATGTTGCACCTACGTCGTTCATCTGAATATGTCGAGGTTGGTGTGTATACTTGTATCACTTTGAGGCTGTACCTCTTAGTGAGTTTACTACTGGACATACATGGGAAATCTACGCCTCCTTGCGATGTTCGAGAACGTTCCGCCAGCACTTGTTCTGCTAGGAATTAGGAAAGCGCTACAAGTTACGTGGTTTTGCGTTCCCTTGGAAACGGTAACTTAGAACATTAACGACAGAGAATATATTTGTATTGCTCCTATTTTGTAAGATGTAGTGTCATTGTAATGCAATGTCATTACAGTCCGATTGGGACAGCACAACCGGAGAGGTACCTCTCGCTCTCACAATACAAACAAAGTTACACATATGCTGCCTTCCCTGAAGTAGAATAGGTGACTCAATGGCAGAGTTATGGTGTCTTCGCCTTGTCTCCGGACTTCGCATAACCCCAAAACTTGCAATCTTTTTTTCCCAGTTACTCTCCAGCTCAACTAAGTGATTAATTAGTTAAAGCGTTCGTCCGTTATACGTAGGCAGTCATATCGCTGGTAGCGATCTGTAGCCCGGCGATTATTAGCACCCCTTGTTCCACCGTTACCATGACCGCTACCGTGGCCAGGACTAGTGGACTACCCGGAACTAGGGGCCGAATTCTGCTGTTACAGAGTCGATTACTCTTTTTTTCCGGTATTTGGCACCTGCTTAGTATCGGTACAATAGTGTTAGTGGCGGCGATCGAAAGGTGAGCGGAGGCGCATTTTTTGGTGTTTTTGTTTTTCTGGTGCGACGTCGGATCACGGAGATATTCGTGTTTTTGTGGTTCGATTTTGTATCAGGAAAATCAGGAGGTCGTTAATGTTAGCTTGTCCTGGTTCTGACCGTTCGGTCTCAGGGTAGGGGTGTGGTGGCGACCTGCTCGTGGTGTTTTGCTTGTTTGTTTGTTGTTATCGTTGTATACGCTTGTATTGGTTTGTGTCCAACGTGGTTTGTAGGAGTTGTGTCGTTTTTTCGAATTTGGTGAGAGACATTTCGGAAGAATTGTTCTGTTCAAGTTTTTATTGGATTTCTTATTCGTTACTGGATCTTGGGGCTTGGACATGTCTGGGGGGAATGGGTTTAGGGGGGAGGGTCGAGTTCGACTAGGGGAAGGGGCGGGGTTCGCCCATTGGGGGGAAAGGTGGACTTTGAGGTCCTTGAGGATTTATCCTCATTGGCGTCTCTATCGGAAGCCGATATGGGGCGGAAACGCTTGTTCACGGAGGGATCGGAGGACTCTGGCTCGGATGAAGGGTCTGTAGTTGTGAGATCGCGCTGCGTGGCCAAGCGCGGGAAGGCGCACACTCTGACCAGAGCTAGAGCTGCGTTGAGGGAGCGAATTTCGGACGAGAGGGAGGAGGAGTTTGAGAACGCACTCAGGAAGAGGGCATTTATGAAAGAGAAGCAGGTGACATCTTGCCCGGTGGGGGCTCCGGTAGTCCTTGATGACGTAGGGAGGTGCGGAACCGAGGAGGACATGGTTGCGGCGTAGGCAAATCTCAACTTAATTCTAGAGTTGACGGGGAAGTCTTCAAACTTGAAGGGAGGGTTTGTCTCGAAAATCAAGAAGGCAGCAGGTTCCATCAGAGATATGCTTGAGTCTCTGGTGGTACGCACGGAAGGCGGAGAGGTGAAGCGTCTGCAGGCGGACAACTCGCGTCTGCAAAGGGAGCTCGGAAATATGAGGGAGGAGGTACGCGCCTACAGGCGTGATTACTAAGAAGGGAGGAAGAAGTCGGCCGATGTGACTGTTGCGGTCCCAAACTCGGCCGACTTTATGAAAGAGGTTGTCCAAATGGTGGGCAACTTAGTCGACGCAAGGATCTCGGGCCTCGAGATGAGGCTCCCTCCTGCTCCTCCTTGCCGTCCCCCTCTCGCTGGGGATGGCAAACCGTTGGCGAAGGCTACATGGGCAGCGGTTTTGGCTAATAAGACGGCGCCGGCAGCCACTGCAAAGGGAGCTGATGTCCCTGACCCGAAAGAGTTCCCTGCGCTACCCCAACCTTCAAAAGGGAAGGGGCAGGGGAAGGAAAATCCGGAAAGGTAGGCCAGGATTGGACAGCTTTCGGTCCCTCCTCGTCTGTGGTGGCGGCCGCATCTACAGTGGCAAATGGGGCTGAAAAACAGGGCCCCCTAGAGGGGTCAAAGTGGACGGACGTAGTCCGCCACGAGAAGGGCAGGAAGCACCAGCGCAGCCGGCGAAGAAACTGCAGGAGAGAACTGTGTCATCTGCGAAACCTGCAAAGAAGAAGGCAGCGAAGCCGAAGCTTACGCTCACCCGTTTCTTACTTTACTTCACTCCGTAATCTTGAAATTACGGCCAGCAGATAAGGGGGCTTCTTATGCTTCGGCGCTGCTGAAGGCGGAGCGGGAGGTAGATCTGGGGGGCTGGGCATCGGCCCCCTGCGGATACGCCAGACGGCGACAGGGGCGCGGCTTCTGGAGTTACCAGGGACCACGAGCGGTGAGAAAGCAGACTTGCTCGCCGCTCGTTTAAAAGAGGTGATTTCTGTGGAAGCCGAAGTAATAAGGCCGGAAAAGAAGGCGGATGTTAGGGTCACCGGCCTGAGCGACGCAGTCACCGCGGAACGGTTGGCAACCGCGGTGGCCAAAGGAGGGGGCTGTAACCCGGGCCAGGTTCTCGTGCGGAAGCCTCGCACGGGGCAGTTCAGCTCGGGTACAGCCCATATCGAGCTCCGGGCGACGGCAGCAAAGAAGCTGCTGCAGGCTGGGAGCATAGTGGTCGGGTGGAGCCGCGTGAATATACACCTTTTGGCACTGTTTCCGTTGCCTGGGGATGGGGCACGTGTCCAGTATGTGCCCCAGTAGCACTGACCGCAGCACCTTGTGCCACCGCTGCGGTCAGCCCGGCCATAAGGCCGGAGGATGTACGGCCTTCGCTCATTGCGCGGTGTGCGCGGACGCAGGTAGGCCGGCGGGCTGCGTGAAGGGGGGCATGTCCTGTAAGCCCCCGTCCAGACCGGGAAAATTTCCCGTACTTCTCAGATGGGTCGGACGTAGAGATGGCCTAATATCCCACGGCATCTCAGCGTCCTCCAGGCGAATGTCAACCACTCCGCCAGTGGGCGATAGATGTCGCGATCGTAGCCGAGCCGTACGCCGTGCCCTCCAGTCCAAGCTGGGCTGGGGGCACCGACGGCTCGGTGGCGATCGTGGTGCGGCCTGGAGCCGACCCCCCTCTCGTAGTCAAAGCGAGGGGCCGCGGGTACGTGGTGGCAGTTAAGAGAGAAGTGGCGTTCGTAGGGGTCTACTACTTCCTGAACCGCAATGTAGCGGCCCTGGAAAGATTCCTCGAAGTTCTGGGGCCGCTGTTAGGGCAGCTAGCCCCCCTCCAGGTATTCGTGGCCGGGGACCTCAATGCCAAGTCCACGGCATGGGGTAACCCGGTCACGAGCCCGAAAGGGAGTGAGGTAGAGAAGTGGGCGGTAGCTGCCGGACTGTCCCTCCTCAGTACGGGGTCAGTCCAGACGTGCGTGCGATGGTCGGGAGGTTCCGTGTTGGACGTCACTTTCGCCACGCTGGCCATTGCACGCAGAGTGGAGGGGCTGAGGGTGGAGACGGAGGTGGAGACACTCTCGGACCATCGCTACATAAGGTACGGGGTGTCTCCGACTTCCGTTCGTCCGACGTCAATGTCGTCGTTGTCGTCTAGGGGGAAGAGCCGTTTTCCACGTTGGGCCCTCACTAGGCTCAACCGGGAGCTGGCAGAGGAGGCCGCCATCGTCAGCCGTTGGAGCCTCCCGCCGCTGCCGGAGTTGGGGGTGGACGAGGCGGCTGGTCGGCTCTGCGACGCATTCACTGCGGTGTGCAGAGCGGCCATGCCGCCCGCGAAGAGTCCGCCCCAGCGGCGGGCGCTCTATTGGTGGACGGCCGAATTGTCCGGCCTCCGCGCCGCCTACAACGGAGCCAGGAGGCAGTACACCCGGAGCAGGCGGAGACGACCCCAGGACATCGAGAGGGACGACAGGCTGCGCAGAATCTACGTGGAGAAGGTGAAGATCCTGCAGCAGGCCATTTGCCGAGCCAAGGAGGAGGCCCAGCTGGAGCCCGTAAGGGATCTCGATAGGGATCCCTCGGGCCGACCGTATAAATGGGCGCGGAACAAGCTCCGCGCCCCGTCGGCCCCCATCACGGAGATGCTCCAGCTGGACCAACTGGGGAGGATCGTCGGGGAATTGTTCCCGACACACCCGTGGGCTTCACGCCCCCCTGGATGGCTCGGCAGACGTCGGACGTGGAGGAGGGTGTACCGCCACCCGTCACGGAGGATGAAATGGAGGCGGTTCTGACTCGCCTCCAGAGTAAGAAGAGGGCGCCGTTCTCGTGCACCTCGGGGATAGCCTCCGGGAAACTTTTGACCGCCGCTTGCGGTCTGGTCAGTTCCCGGGGGCATTTCCCGTCTCATTCAGCATCTGGAGGAATGCGTAGGACCCGGACTCTCGGATTCACAGTTCGGGTTCCGTGCACGCCGGTCGACCATCGATGCCCTCAAACGCCTGCGGGTGGTGACGGGTGAGGCGGAACAAAGGAGGGAGGTGGTGGACGCGGTGTCGCTGGACATCGCGAACGCCTTCAACAGTCTCCCGCACAGCGTGATACGGGAGGCACTGATCTTCTTTCAGTTGCCTCCCTATCTCGTGAGGCTGTTAGAGGCGTATCTCTCCGGTCGCGGGGTGGCCCTCGAGAACCGGTCGGGGTCCGTGGAGTGGCGGCGAGTCGGGCGCGGCGTCCCGCACGGTTCTGTACCTGGACCGATCCTGTGGGACGTCGGCTTCGACTGGGTCCCGCGAGGCCGTCTTCTCCCCGGGATGTTGCAATCTTGACATATGCTGCAGCGCTTTGATGTCGACGCCCTCACTTATATGTTGTTCCTAGTGCATTATTACGAACCCAAACACCAGCTTTAATTTTATTAACGAAGGCCTGTAGGCCTTCGTTAATAAAATTAAAATGACCTGTAGGTCATGCAGCAGTGCGGCGCTTTAAGTATTGACCAGCCTTCTGCCTGCCGATCTGGAGGTTCTTCGAGCGGGACGCGTGCAGGAGGAGTCCATGGGGCTCAAGGCCAATGAGGAAAAGAAAAGCGCTATCGCGGACGACGTCATCTCCACTTGGCAGTCACGCTGGGCCGCGTTCGCCGATGGGAGGGAGCTGTACTGCTTCTTTCCAGAAGTTACAATGCATCTGGCATATCAATGGGAGGAACCTGAGTATTTTATTTCACAGATACTAACAGGGCACGGGTGCTTGAAAGGTCGCCGGTACAGGATGGCGTTATGCGACTTGTCATCATGTCCTTGCGGACATGAAGCTGAAACCAGAGACCATGTACTGTGGGAATATGACTTGTACAAAAACGAGAGCAACATCGTGTTGGACAGCATCCAACGGAATACAGTGGGCCCAGTCTATCATCAGGATTTAGTCGCAACGGAACAGAGCTTTAGGCAATTGAAGACATTTGCTAATATATGGACGCGAAGAGGAAGGACAGGTAATGACATAGCTGCATCGAGACAATCAGGACTGACGAGGCCGATGACAACTTCTATATTTGTGGTGTCAGGCCTCAGAAAGAGGAGAGCGAAGTAACGAGAGGGCACTTAAATAATGTGTAGGGAGTCAAGAATTGCACGTTGGGGAACAGAGCCGGTGAGCAAACCCCCGTGCATCTCCCATGATTCGCTCCGTATACTGAGTGGTGGGTAGGAGCATGAGTAGAGGTGGGTAAGTGATCGCTAGCCCCCCATTCTATAAAAAAACACAACACGTTTCTGCTCAGCCTATAAATACAGAAACAGCATAATTAATAACAAAGCAGATCCATTTAGTAGCTATTTGCTTTATCAATCAGACAATAATACTTTTTGTACTTACTGGCTGTGGCTCATGATCAGAATCGTGTAAAAATGAACCCAAGGAAACCTTCCTTTTTTATGGTGTTCGGGTCAATCACTGAATAATAACGGACATGTCAACATTATAGCGACATCGCTTTTTATGCATTAAAATATGCTATGTAATGCAAGGAGCAGTAAGCACGTTGTCGAAAATCACATTGGGCGAGACACACCTCACCCCATTGGGTCTTACTATCTCATTTAGAGTGCAAAAATATATCTTAGATCCTAGTTTATCTCAGTCTTACCCCAACTCCGAACATTGGTCATTCGAGCTATCGAAGCGGGACCACTAAGCAATAAAATAACCATGCTTTTTACGTGTCCCGCCCGCTTGGAGCCAGATCCTAAGAAACAGAACTAAATGTATATCACATAGCGAAGATTTCATCATCCCGCTGATCCTGTTAGAACCTACTGAAACCTGTCAGCTTCGCTTCCTAGTTTGTTCCTGCCGCCATCTCAAGCACATCCGATCTACAAGTAAGGTAAATTTTTATCTTTATAATGTCAAAACTAGAAGAAATATTATCAACTCAACAACAATTAATCGAGGCCATAGATAAGCTCTACACAAATTTCAAGAAGGATGGTGCATACCGAAAAGACCTTAGATTACATTCGTCATCGATTAGCTACCTTGGAACAATATTTTACGGACTTTCATAATAATTAGATGATGTTGCTACTTTTTGGTGATCAATCTCTTGCATACTTTAGGACCAATCAATACGATCAAATAAAGGAAAGATATAAGAATATCAAATCTGCTATTCAGAACTATAACCCTCACGTAATCAGACCGCATGGCCCTGTGTTAAAACTTCCTACTTTTCAACATACTGCGGAATCTCAAACCTTGAACCTCTCATCGCACACTTATTTTTGCAACTGCTCTTGGCGAGAGTTAAGCAGAAGGCCTACTTAAGGAACCAGCTACCAGCTTCAATGATTTCTTGAGCACATCTTTCAATATCGACTTGATCTCGTCAAAGAAAAGTGGGAGTTTGAAGACATCTTTAAGACGTTACAATCTCGTTGGACAGCTATTGACTCGCTTCACTGGAAGCTGGACAACGAATAAGGCGGTCCGCCAGACTCATAATGAAGAATATGAAGAGCAATTTCCAGATTTTTAGAAGTATTACAAAAAAATTAAGAAAACTTCAACAAGAAAATGTGGTCCGTTGCGCATGTTAAGAAATCTACAGCAGGAGGAGCAGATTTTTCTGATGGAAACTAGGAAACTACAATAAGTGGACTTAGTTCAAATATATTTTTACCGAAGCGATACATAGTAACCAATCCTCATCAAATGCATAAAGGATGCAGTTTCTAAAGTGCAAGATCAAAGGTGAGCCCGAAAAATTCATCCAACATCTCCAAATAAGCTCCGACAGTTATCATATATGCTGGTATATCCTCAATCTTCGTTAGAATAATAAGCGACTGATTTTTACATCTTATCTTAACAATCTTATGAATATCCCTGCAAACCAGCAACGATCATCAAATCACATAAACCGCATTCACGGTGCCATGTACCTGGGAGTCGATGTCTCTTCCCATTTCAGGTATGTATATTATCTCAAAAATTTAACTCAGATAAATCTGTGGATTATGTTCCAAAAGCAATAACCCGCTGTCGAAATTTTCGTTGCACAAAAATAAGAGCGCTCACTGAAAATCTATTAAAAGGTTCATAGGTGAGTTTCACTTTGATAATTGTTTACGTTTAGCTTGTTCTGACGATTCGATAAAAGCATAGAGAAACAAACGTCCATTTTGCATTGTAGTACAAGTACACACCACAGGAAATTGCTTTTAACAAGTTTAATTGGACAAGAAAAAACTTTTCCAATCTGCCTTTGTAACTGGCCACACTTTAAAAACTGAGATTAAAGCTTTTATTGGCACGGCTGCTTGTGAGACTCATATTTAATAATGCATCAAATTGCAAAACCTTTGACTAATAAGTATAGAAATTAATTTGTAGGTTGCATAAACAATTACAACACATCTACAGGCCATATTCCTATAGGGATAGGCACGTTAAGATTATACATATAATCCCTTTTTAATCACTATTTCGCTACTCTAATAATTAAAAAGGCAGGCGAATAACTAATGAACGGCTCGGTTATCGCTTTCATCTGGTCTGTAAGACTTAATGATCTAAAGTGGGTAAACGTATAAAATAGTACAACTCATGTGAATATTCTTTGTATTTTCATATATGTGCATTGTTTATTTTCATATATTGGATCTGTATAATGATCACGTATGCTTGTCTTAGCGGCTAAGTTTAGATTGTGGGTTTGCAATGCTCCCACGTTAGAGCAGATATCCACAATAAAATCTGCTGGGTACCTATCATTCTTTTGGTCGTGACCATTACTTGAAAAAGGAGCTTAAATTTAGAGTAATTTATTCTATTACATTTTTGTCATTTATAAAATCCTTTATATGTATGTCACATATCTAAGGGAGAATATATAAGGTAGAATGTCATCCTCCAGTGACCAGGCTATCATTTTGCCTTTATGACAAAATAAAAAAGGTGGAGCCAGCCATGTGGACTACCGTCAGAAATGAAAACTTGGGAATGTTTGCTGTTATTGAATATAATCACTCATCAAACGTTATTCGTTACGTGTGACGGTCCATGATTTTCTTATATTATATTATATTATATTACATTATATTATATTATATTATATTATATTATATTATATTATATTATATTATATTATATTATATTCCCAAAAAGCGTTCATTAGACATTTTCACGTGACGTGACGAAAAGCTTTATGATTCAAGTTCACCCTACAAGCAATACTAGCGCTACGCTCTGCGTAGCTAAGTTCGGCGTCGATGCACGACATGTCGTAATGGGTGACAATAACGCCTGTTCCACGTTTTTTGTACCCAGCGCCTAAAGAATCATGCACTTTCAAATTGTAACAAAAATATATAATCTGACATTATATTGATCTTAAATAAAATACTCACATATTGCTTTTTATAATAAAACAATTTCTGCTGATTTTATTGCGTTTTATTTAATTATTAAACTATCCCAACGTTTTAAAAGCTTTACAGCAACCATGGTCACGGGTGGCATTCTGGTAAATGAGTAAAATGCGCGTAAACGTACGACATCAATACAATAATGCTTTATTAGTATTGTTAATGCTAGATTGCGAATGAGATTGGTTAGATTGCATGAATGTTCAATCACGCCCTCAAGCTGCCAGATTGAGCTAAAGTAGCTATTATTTAGCTCACACGACGCCTACCGATTTGCATATTGATATTCTAGCGAAGTTGACATTTAGGGCGTTACTGCGGTCTCTCAAGCGCATTCTATATGCATACTGGAGACCGAGCGCTGTGATGATGGGCTTCTGGAATTTACTGAACCTTCATAAACATAGTGTCGATATTATCGTACATAGAAAATGTCTGGCACACTGCCAGTACACAAACTGCCTTACATTGATTATGAATTAACGTATGTTTATTTTGTTGTGAAAGTTATGATGTGTTGAGAGACTTTATTATTGGTTACTTTAGCAAGTCAATGATAACGAATTTAAGGGATCCCCTCCATGGTTCAAGCTTTGTCGTGGTGGTGGGCCTCATTAGCCTGGAGTGAATCGGTACAACTTGGGCGAAGTAAATTGAACCGAGGAGGGAGGCTGCTCTCTCTCTCTCTCTCTATCTCTCTCGGGACTAAAGAGCTGGAGAAGGAGCCACCTTTTACATCCCTCTTATAAGAAGAGGGGACAAAAGACCAAACGGAAGCGGTGCCTTCGAGCACGGGGCAAAGTGCGAGGTTGCGAAACTCACCCCATTGCACCGTCCCAAAGTTGGTGGGTTTGTCTTGTGTAAGACAACGCCGTATGAGTAGTTAGCGTTGGTCCCTTGGGGGAGGGGGGCTGACTAGCCGTTGAGGTGCCCCGATGATTTGTTACTCCGGGACACCACACCATAGCTGGCACTGATGGCTCTCGCGGCTGTGTCTGTGGGTATCCGGCACTATATTGTGCTGCGAGCCCCACACACCACTGGACCCTACCCAGGGTTAGTGAGGATGCACAAATGCGTTTCGCTGCATCAACAAATAAAAAGTCACAGAAGGGATACAATTATATTTTTGGGATAAAAGGTTATCAATACATAATAAGTTGACGTGAAAGCTTCTTTCTTTATTTCGAGTTACTTATGCACTTTTGATTTGTTAATGTTGCAAGTGCCTCAAATTGCTGATTGTAGGTGACTTTGATATGGAGAAAGTTGTAAAGTTAGGGATATCTTTGTATTGATATTGGGCTATGCAAATGACCAACTAAATGATGTTGAAAAAAAAACAACTAAACAAATATCATATTAGAAACTTAATTTTCCAGTAGATGCAAAGGTTCTTAGCTGAAAATTTGCGGTTGTGTACATATTTTTATGCTTTTATAAGAATATAATATTAAATAAGTCAGAGAAAGTGATTTTCTCCTCAAAAGTATTGAAGCTGTCCAAAATTTTCCAATACCTTCTTTTTCTCAACAGATAAGTAGTATTATATTAGTTTTTGTTATAATAATAAATCAACTTCTAACAATAAATTATTCTAAAAATTCAATTAACAAATGTTCTTAAAACACGCAAACATCCTTTATCTCTTAAAGTTAACAAAATATTTAGCCTTTTAACAAAATGAAGGAAATAATTAGTTAACAGTTAACTACTAAAACGTTAATAAATCGTGCAACTATCACGGAGTACGTAGAAACAGATTTGGCCAGCGTCCAGGGGTTGTAAGAAAACCTTTGCGTATCGATTTGAAAGCACCCGTATAGCACGGAACATCAACACATAATGCGCTAGCTAATAACGTTTCAGCCACTTTGGCAAATATTGATTATGAACTTCTAGTAATCATTAAAAAATTACATTATGTACACTTTATTTAATACTATTTGTGGTCCTTCCTCAATTTCTATTTATTATGTTCTTGTTCTTGCTAAAACTACTATCTTATTCGCACGTGTGGGCAATTGGTCTGTAAAAACAAGAATCTGTTTTCTTATCAAATATTGAGGTCAGCAATGCACTAGAACAGAAAACATTATAAGCCAACGCAATCAAAACATTCCTGTTATGTTACTTATTGTAAGGTTCCTAAATCCATAAGACTCTTCCTGCTGACCTATAATCATGGAATATTCTCAGATAAAAAAACTTGCTCTAGTTTTGGGATAAACACAAAGGTTATGGCTTCTACAAAAACTTGAGCTCTATGATCATAAAGTTTCGATGTATATTATATTAAATTTACGATTTAAAATTTTGACATAGAGCTAGGTACATTTGACACTCAGATATATCATTAAACCGACTTCGGTAATGTAACATAATATTTTGTTAAACAAAAGTATGATAATTCTATTCTCACTGGAAATCTAATTTGTGTGATTTACATTCATATCAAGTACCTAATAGAATAAATTAAAAATGATATTTCTGCAATTTATACAAACAAAATTATAAAACAAAACCCTCAAGAGCTGTCTGTGTGAGATCGAAATCAAAACCTAATGCACGATAATTATACAATTTCACCCATGGATAAAGTTATTCCCAAGGAAGGTATTTTATTATATAATTTGTTGAAGTAATAATCCTGGCACTAAAATTGGGGCGGATTGCTAGTTAATAATTTTCAATGAATGATGAAGATACATATACTAACTACGTCTAGGCAGTCCATGTATTGGAATGTTAATTGCAGTATACGTACATTATGACCATAACTATGAATTGAATATTATTCAGAACCAATCAGTTTGCGAGTTTAATTAATTACTATCTATGTCCTACGGTTTCACCCGCGTAATTTCGTAATTAATTCAAAGTAATAGCTGATAGCATCTTATGGTAGCGAAGTGTATATAAACTTTCAACCCCAAAAACACCTTTTTAAGAATTGAACTTCTAAAAATTCTTACTTAGTGCTCGCTCATATCACGAAAGGAATCTGTACCATATCTCAAGTTACTGGGTATAGTAGTTTTGTCTATGCATTAGGATATAAGACAGTGATGTTTGCTTTTTACATAACACCAGCAGTCCGTCCTAGCTTCGCACGCATATTCGACAAAATATTGCAAAAAATAACTGATTTACTTACGCCTTCGGAGATGAGCAATCTGCTCGTTCAAACGATGACGTAGGCAAAAATAAGGAATTAGAAAATCTTACAGATTCGCATGACTGAAGGATTGGAAGAGAAACATTAAACGACAATTAGAGAACAGAACTGACTGACAACGTTGAATCGTTAGCTAATAAATATTTATGCACAGCTGGAGACAGAGTTGACCTACGCTGAAAATACGAGAAAATCTGTGAGTAGCAACTTTACGAATGGCACCAGCGAATCCTGGCTCAGCTGAGTGAGACTGCAGATATGGCTGATACTCCTAATCATTTGATTTAACATGTTTAGATTCCCTATACAATGACGGATGGATTGGATGGATGTGGTAAAAAGGGGCAAAAAGAAGAATACTAAAAGAGGGCAAGCCACAACCTAAGAAGAGTAGGCATAAGCAGTTACGTGCCCCTGAAACTGAGGTTGTGGTTATAACATTGCAGCCTGGTAACGAAGAGCCAAGACATGTCGTATGCAAAGTTTCTGGACGAGGCTAAGGGAACGGTGGCTATAGCTGCCCTTGAAATACCCACTGTACGTTTCAGGCTGGCTCTTCTTCTGGCGGGCTCGAATCTTGGAGGTTTCTGGAGATGGTAGTTCTGAAGAAGAGGATGCTCTGGCTAATAAATTACCATAAAATCTTGATGAAAAATGTGCTGAACTAAGAATAAATATCTGTACGACTCCGCTACTTCTGAATAAATTACTGAAGCTATTGTAGAGTATGGAGAATGTCCAACTGAGTCGGTCAAAGTAGTTGAAACCCAAAGAGATTGAAGAAGTCAAGGCAGCGCCTGGATCAGATGTCCTGTGTATGCGTCCGAAAAAGTGACAACGGCTGGCACTAAATTGTATGTGGGATGGATTGTGTAGTGCTTCTGCCCGGCCGCTGGATGCGCTGTTATCAAGAAGAAGGACATGCAAGAGCTAAATGCAATTGAGTTAAATGCGGTTGACCGCAGTTCATATGTGGACATTCGGGTGACAAATCTGTCCAATGCAATTGTACTATTTGTGTCTCTATGATCATGCGGATATGTTGGTGGCGGGGAGTTATTTTTCACCAAATATGCCTCGAATTGAATTTGAACTTTCTTGGTTAGACTTGGTGCTTCGACAAGTGGTTCATATCGTCCTGTGCTTGTTACCGGGGACTTCAACACGAAATATACGTTATGGGGATCACCAGTGACTACCATAAGATGCGTAGTTTTGGAAGAATGGCTTGTGTCCTAGTCTAGTGTCTAGCTCTGATCAACCAGGGTATGGAGGGTCGATTATGGACTTAACCTATGCAAGTGTTGTCTTTCGCAGAATTGCTGAGTGACAAGTTCTTAAGATTGTTGAAACGTTGTCAGACCACCATTACATTTGGTTTTTCGTATACACCACTCGGTCTGAAGGTATCAGTTTTATACAGCGAAATGATAATAGTGCAAGGTGGGCTTTGAAACGGCTGAATATAGAGTTGTAATTGGAGGCTTATATTCTTCAAACATAGGCAACCTTGTGTGTGTGCGGCCGGGTGGTTTAACATAGCCATGTTTTGTATATGTGATACAACCATACCACGGGTGAAATAAATAGAGCCAACGCGATCTATTTTAGAGCAATTGGTGGCGTCCGGAACTTCAGCAGCTGCGGGAAGTGTGTGTGGCGAAACACCGTCATTACATTCGTTACCAAAGAAGGAGGGCTATAGACCACTGTAAATTATGCATAATGTCGTGATGCACGGCGTGCCCTCTCTAATGGGATTCGACAAGTGAAGGCGAAGGAATGACATGAGTGGCCTGATAGTCTCGATTCAGGAGTGTAACCGTGGGGTCAATCATAAAAATGGATAAGAAATAAACTCCGCCCGCTGTTCTTCTAATCACTGAAAGTCACCAGCCACTAACTTCTTCAGTAGAACCTCATTGATGGTACTTATTCAACTACCTAGTAAAGAAAGTCCCATCAGTGTCTTATACCGAGGTGGAAATGGTGATGCGAAAAATAAGCACTAAAAATATTGCTCCAGGAGTAGACGTTATTCCAGGGCGATTTCTGGCACGACCACAGTGTCTGTTATCGTGACTTTCATGCAACAGGGACTGTGGGCTTTATTCTCTCCTTATTTAGTTCGAGATGGCTTCCCTCAAAAGTGTAACAATAAAAACATGTTTTGCGCCGTAAGTTCGGGCGACCCGAAGATAAACAATCAGGTTACCGACGAATTGTTGTTTTAGACGAATTTCGCAAGATGTTGTAACGTGTGATCGTGATGCGCCTAATCCAACATCTGACATATGTTGGGCCCGATCTAAGTGAAAATCAGTAAGGGTTTCTTAATCGAGCCTCAACCATTGGTGCAGACGTACGTCTGTGGTCAATCGTATAGGAGGAGGTGTTTCAAAGCGGCATTTATCTCACAGTATTTCTAGACATTGCAAACGCATTTAACTCTCTGCCTTGTTACACCATGCAGGTGGGCTTGCGTTTCCATGGGGCGTTCAATATATTGAAGAATTATTATCGCCTATTATTCTTTCAATGCGTACCGTATGCTTTCAGACTCATGACCAGGGGTGGTACACGAAAGACGTGATTTGCGGCGTGCCGCAAGGATCTGCACTGGGTCCTCTCCTATGGAACCTTGGTTATGATTGGGTTCATCGCGACTCCAACCTGCCTTGTGTGAGCATCATATACTATACAAATGGCACCTGTGTGGTCAGCCGTGGTATATGCGATATTCGAGCATCGATTCTCGCAACTGCCCCAGTCGCACAAATTATACGGCGTATTCAAGCATTACAAGGTTACGAGTAGCCCTGGATAAGTTCGAGGCCATTTGTTTCCATAAGGCTAGCAATTCGCCACTACCGGAATGGTCTCAGTGATTAGTGGTATGACAATTCAAATCGGAAGGACACTGAAGTAACTTGGCCTTAAATTGGATGACCGGTGGACCTTCAAGGAACATATGTGGCGCTTGTCCATAAAAGAAACTCGAGGGGCTGGTAGTGTAGCCTAGCATAAGGGGCCCGAACCAAGGTTGTAGGAGACTTTACATGGGAGTAGCCATGGGAGTAGTAGTAGGGTGTGATGATTATGTATATTTTGCTGTTATGGGCTCACAACACTTCATCTGAGAATCGTTTAGCTGCTCTGGGAGATCCAGAGGATGACTGTGGGTGTGGAACAGCTTCTAAGGTGGCTGCGTGCGCCCTCGTAGGCAGTGCTCCTTGGGAACATGTTCAAAAACTCTACCAGAAATATTTTGGCAACAAGAGTCATGCTGACGACCAACGACCGAGTTGAGAAGACGAAATGAGGGGGATGCTATGTGATCTATCTCGGACAGATGCTTGGGATAGATTATTGCAAGTGTAAGCAGGACGAACAGAGGACCCACGCGTAAGGACTGAGCTTCTAAGCACCATGCAACCGTTACTTCGTGAATTGTTGTAGCGTAAAAAAGGCGCTCTAACCTTCCAGCTCGTACAGATCCTTACTTGACATGGTTGTTCTGGTCGCTTTCTGTGTGAGCTTTTCTTGAAATGAATCTTTTTTGAAATCTTTCTGTTCTGAGGTGCCAGCATGTAACCACTTTGACGATCCAAGAGTCACGGCGCTACATACACTGACAGTTTTTCCTCCATGAAATGTTCAGTGCGAGGCGTTGATTGACGTCGTTGGGATGATCTCTCACTATCGTCCCATATAAGATCGATTGAAGTGAATCAAATACTTGAGAGTGAAGATAAATGGCCTGCTGTTGCAAACTTTTGTTGTTACGGTGAACGCAGGCGAGAAGGGGAAGCGTCTGCCCCCACCAGAGATGCTCCCTGACTGTTTAGGGAGGAATCTGTAGGTTATGGTCCGGTGATAAGCCATCACTCACTTTTGGATTCCTGATAAGAGTGATATGCCATGTGTTCCGGTACACCGTGATGATAGAATTTGGGACTCAGCCATTCTCTCGAGTTGAGCTCAGACGGGCGCCCGCTAGCGGATTTACGGAAGTATGCTAACGCGTACCCGTAACTCCGACAATAAGCGGATGTGATGGAACACCATTGGTAATTATTTTCTGCACTGCGAGACCTACATAACCGCCGAAATTCCCCGAGTTTAGTCGTATGCCTAAGAGCATTTCCCCAATATAAAAAAAGAAAAAAATAAGGACTCTGATGACAATAAAACTACTTTTACGGATCTTATCGGTCTATTTAATTATTTAATTAGCTCGAATTTCAGAAACATTACTGCAACTATGGTCACGGGTGGGCCAGTTAAATAATGAAATAAACCGCGATGGAATCCGTAAAAGTAGTTTTATTGTAATTAGTCACATTTTCGTAAACTTAAGACGTCAAGATGACTCTGATTGTTTAAAAAAACGGTTCAGTAGTTGCAGAGCCATGTAAATGATATATGTATGAATGATATGTAATGAACTCTATGCATACTCTTTGTACCTACATTTGTATATTGATGTCTTAAGTTTACGCGAATGTTAGTCATTACAATAAAACTACTCTTACGGATTTTATCTCGGTTTATTAATTTATATATGTAGCCTGAAGTTTCAGAAAGTTTACAGCAACCATGGTCACGGGTGGACAGATATTACAGATGTCCTGATGTAACAAGTTATTAAAAGTACCCTATGAATTATAATTTAATTGTTCGGATTAACGTAAACAGTACTTATTATATCCTGCTGTCTTGAGGTGTTATGTTTACTTTTTGATTTGATTATGTTCACCACCAAGCAGAGTGAAGAACCCAGCCATCTTCTCTATTGAAATTTGGATGATTTTAATTTCAATAGCCTCACGGATCATCCATGGAAGGAATCGGTGTTCCCTGGTGAGGATTTGCGCTTTATCAAATCTAATGTAATGGCAGGCAGGCATGCTGAAGTTGGCCCCTTAGCTTAAGTAATAAAACGTAATACATAGATAAACAATGATTCTCAAAACTGATATTTTATTTGGTAACCCTACCATTGTTAGCATTAATTTTAGTTTTTTGCTGTCACATCTTCTATGTACTTCTTTTCAGAATAACGAATAACATTAATTAAAATATTGACTATATTAAAATAGCATGAAAAATACACTTCTTTAAAGGAATTTCATAAATGTGTAATGTTGCTTGTTCAATCTTTGCTAAATGCGTAGCCGCCATCATGTGTTTTAAAGTTTCACATTCCTAGGTGCTTTTAAAAGAGTTACTCTATATTATTAGTTTTTATGCTATTTTATTAAATTCTTTCTGTAAACACGTCTTGCTCCTATGAAACCAGCGTAAAGTAACACTTGCCTGTGGCTTTTTGTGCAGTTTGTGAGTTGCCCATACGAGGGAAGTAGGAAAGGAGGAGCGAATTTACATAACTATTATGAATGAGGGTAGTTATAAAAAGAAAAGCTCTATCAAAATTACGTTTAAATAACAAAATACATATTTTACAATTATTATGGTAGGTTCGGTTACTATGTACACTAATTAGACAATCTATAATATATACAGTTTCCCGTCTGTATCTAATTCAGCATGTATTGTTTTTTTATTAACTGATTGCAGAAATTCATGGTTTTAATAAAAAAAATACGAAATCAATATAATACAATAACAGTCAGGTTTGACATAACTTGACAAAATAAAAAAAAGTTTTTTTTCATTCGATTACCAGAATTACTTTCTATAAAATTGTTTAGTTGGAGGACAGATTTAGAACACAATATGAAGTACAATTAAAATTATCCACTATTACTGCAATAGTCAGCCTATAAATTTACGCTATAAAGGCTTATCGCATTCGCAGCATTGTGCAAAGTTAGACCATCTTTTTTTTTTTTTTTTTTTGGTGACGAAGGGGAATGCATTTACGCATGATACCTGGGAGCCCGGGTAGACCCCCAGACCTATGTTGGACTCGGCCATTGGGTAGCAATACCAACTAAACCCCTACGGAAGCCATCAGCCGCTATAAGTGGAGGGTCCCGGATCTGCAGGCAACAGGACCCCTCCAGCGACAGGCTGGACTCGGCGTAAAGGCCAGACTTCACCTCCTCGGAGACTGTCCGGCTACTCTAAGACAGTCCCCACGACGCCGTGTCATTGGAAGTGGACCGGGTTCCCATCCCGGCCCGACACGGAACACAGGGGCACTACTGAAGGCGCTGCAGATAGCGCCTCTTTCGTGCCCCCATTCGTCGTCGGCGGGGGGAGGCCGCATCGGCAGCCTCC
>JAFELO010000458.1:0-14468 GCA_017140195.1 Eumaeus atala
AAAACTTTCAATATTTTGCAAAGATTCACCTTTTTGGTGATGAAACAATGCTATGAATTTGAAGTAAACGCCAATATCGTAAAGAATATAAAATACTTAGTAGTAGACTTAGACTACCAATAATATAATGTACTTACTGAATATTGTGTTTGTTTGTTTGCACGCGCTAATCTTAGTAACTACTGGCCCGAATTGAATTATTCTTGTTATTTATATATATATATATAATAAACGCCAACACTCACTCTCCTCCTCTGCTCGCATCCATTCCGGACCGGCTACTGTTGTATACAAAGGATCAGAGTTACTAGAATGAAACCGTGGGATGATGCTAGTTTGAGATATGACCGAATTGGGCACGCTCTCGCGATATCTGCTTAGGCGCGTTATCTATGCTCTCCGATTTCCTGCGGTTTGCGAGTTTCCGGAGGCCTATTAGAGGAAAGGAGGGCGGCGGGTAATTGTAAGTGAATGCTGTGTATTAGGAAATAATGATCTAAAAATAATTTTACCTTTCGTTTACCTAAATATATACGCGTTATACTATAACACTTAATTTGTTTGCAAAACTTGCAGCAGATCAGCATTTAGTCCATATATACGGGCAGAACATCTGCCAAGTCAGAAGTAGGGTGCGTCTGATTTAGTAGAACATGCCAGTACCAGTTAACGGTTAGATACCAGCGTAGGTGTATTTATATTTTCATTACAAGTTTTTTTTGTTACAGAATAACTAGATAACGTATTTTATCATGTATAAGAAAAAGGATATATTCCTATAGAATATGTTTATTTTTGATATTGTACAAGATCAATCAGAGCACCCAAATATTCAGAATCCGCGGATCATCTCGGTGGTTCGGTCTTCTTTTGCGGGGATTTGTGTATATGAGATCTGATTATAATGGAGAATGCGACCCTGTATAACATGTTCCAAATTTGATTTAATTTTCGTACTTCGGTGTTATGAGCTCGCTCTTATTTTTCCACGTATGGTGAGGTCCATCTTTTCTGTTTTTATTCATGCGTAACTTGATTATACACTAACATTTAGTATAACTTTTTTTCTTGATAGGGTTAGTATAAATCTTATGTTAAAGTTTGTATGTTTAGCTGTTTGTAACAAATACGGTCAAAAATTAGTAAACATAATTCAAAATAACATTCACCTATTGGTGGCCTAAATTTACGCGTATGTTACTCCTTATAATGAAAGCAGTTTATTTAATTGGATTGGCTCCTGTGACAGTCCACCGGTGGTTGCTGTAAAACTCCTGAAATGTAGAGATAGTTACTTAAATAAAGTGAGATAAAATCCGTAATATAGGTATAAGTATTGTAAATAAATCATTCATCATTAGAATGTTCCATTATATCTACTACTGAGATGATATACTATATAGAACTATGGGGGACAGTCCAAACACTTATCTATAATTATTTTAGTATTGTATAAGGAGTGTACACTCAGTAGAATAATATTATACTATTTTATAGGTTTCTTTTTTCAATTTTAAATAATCCGTATACATATAATGGAAAGTATTTTAATTACATTTAAAATTACGTTATTAAGCATTCATAGTCGAAATGAGTTAATGACAGTCGTAATAATATTTTCTTCAGAAACAAATTCTAGATTGAATTACATATTACTAAAATCAAACCAGCCCACATAGGACCAAGTAAAGTTATTCATATTTTATTATTGAACCAGACTAGTGTTCAGATTTTTGTTTATTAAGCTTAATCAACGTCTATAAATAAGATATCTAGTAGTTTTTTTTAATAACATATATAGTAACTAATTCATAGTATCACATTTACTTAGAAATTTAACCCTATTCTGCCATGTTTCATTCAATCAGTTAATCTCTTATATCCTGATAATATTCTAAAATCAAAAACAGACAGACGATAAAATGATAGGCCATTTAATTCTATAAAAATTACCGCCCTAAAGAGTGGACCTGACGGAATAACTCAACTAATGGGTGACATTTACATGTTTTTTTACGTGTGTGTTCGACCGTCACGACAGAAATCAAATTGTGCAACGCAGTGAGCGTTGCACAATTTCTTACCCGCCATGAAAACATTAAAAAGAAACTTTCCACTTTTAAAATAGTGTCTTCACCTATCTTTGATTACTCAACTGAAGCTAATGAATACCTACAAACAGCACATCACATCATTAGAGATTGCAGTCTTTAGCATAATAAGCGAATCATAATGTAAAGAAAACGTGCTCACCACTCCTGCCTACCACTGCTACTCCTGTATCGTCAGAATTGACAGCGGGAATCTCTATGAACCCATTGATAAGATCGCAGGGAGCCCGAGGGAAAAGTTAAATCTGTTTTGGACTCCGCAACGGATTTAATCAGAAGAAAGTAGGAGGATTATGTAGTAATTTCAACTTCCGCCTCGGATCGAAGCAGAGGTAGAACAAGATTACAATGACTAATACTAACCGTGAAAAGAGGGGATAGCAAGTTAGGCCCAGCTGTACCCAGGAGAAAATTAGTGCCAACGCCACATAAAGGACAAATTGGCATTTAATTTGTCATCATTTATGATGTAGTTGTGATTGACTTAAAATTGTTTTTTCCAATAGTATGTATGGTAAAAATGTACGAAAGCACGGATGTTTATTTATCGTCACGTTTGTGGGACCGCAGCATCAAACTTGAATCCCAAGTTGTCTCTTTACGGCTATCACATGGGAACGACAGACACCTTTCCAGTCGTGCCAGCCCAATTTGGCTGCAATACAAATAGCTCTGCTTCTTACTAAGTTTCATGGCTTGTAAGAATGTAATGTACTGTGGCTTGTAATACATGGATGTACAATCTAACAAACCGATACGACATAATTATTTAACATTGCTGTACGCGACACATCAATGACCTATGATTACATAAACAAGCCCGTCTGTCTGCGGCAGTCGGATAGCGAAACAATGAATTGTCCTCATTGTCCAAATGGACCTAATTTACTTTATTATGAATATTCTGTAGCTGTATAATATAACCAGCATTTGCTATCCATGACTTAATCAGCGTAGGACAGTAACGGGATCGGTAACATGATTTTCATATAAACTTTCACGTCTTACTGTAGTCCTTTATGGGTTTTGAAGAAGCTTCAAAACATTGTCAAAACTCGTGTCTATAACTAAATACATACCAAATTTGACCAATATAACATAGTAGGCAAACGAACAGTTGAGCCACTTGTAAGTAAGCGATCACCATCGCCCATAGACAACACCAGAAGACTCGCAGATACTCTGCCGCCTTTTACGAGATAAATAGGCTATTCTTTGAGATCCTTATGTCATATCATCCGTCCAGATCCAACGGTACGTCGGAGCTAGCTGATTTCATAAAGAAGTCGTGCGTCGGACAAAACTTGCGTGAAACGCACAGTGCCGGTGAAATTTAGAATTTTGACGCGAGGTCCTGTAATGAAATTCATCTGCAGGTCATTCTATTAGGTCAAATAAATGGGTAGAATGTGCAGAGTGAAATGACACCTCTACGCAAGGCGAGATTATCAAGCTGGTTGGAAGTGTTGGCTATCGACGATTCGAGCCGCTCTACGTCGAATACGGTCGAATGAAATGAGCTGATGTTACGGGGCTCCAGCCCAAAGATGTCAGCATTACTCCATGTGCGGTCGGATCTACGCCTTGTAAATTATAGCCAATTTGCTGGTGGAACCGATCACTCCCAGTCTCTGGGAGGCCAGTTTGGCCTACAATTCCAAATGATCTCGGAACTGAATGGAGAGGTCCCTGTCTTCAAGATGGCAAAGGTGACGAAAACAAACATTCTCCCCGACGTAGACGAATACTCCAGCCCGCGGCATGAAGGAGTGTACCAATTTATACCCCAGGTAGATATGTAGGTAAGGTAAGTAACCTTCGTTTCGGTTTAAAGGAACATAGCCGGCTTTGCTGTTCGTAAGTGGATGTGAACGGCGTTTAAATTAAAATGTAATCCCCTGATATTACTGAAGTCCATGGACACTATTGTGAGGGGCGACTTCGGCTTTCCAATCCGTTCGCTTTTAGACAGAGTATCATAGAGTACAAGCATTGCCTCCCCCAGAACACGAGGGGCTGCCTAGGCTTCCAGACTCAAGTTCAAACTTCGAGGCTGGAGGTCAAGGAAGAGGTTCTCCGGCTCCACGGATGCTATTGCTCTCCTGGGGTAATCTTATTAATAGCCGTGTTGACGTCACAGACTGACAGAGCCATTTGTAGTAAAAAAAATTTTTGCATAAGAGACAAACGAGGAAGTGGTACGTAACTGCCGTACATGTTATGTATGTTATGTGAGCCTTTAAGATAGTAGATAAGTAGGTTCTTTTCTTGAAGAATATCAGCTCGTGTTGGTTTGATACGGAGGATAGCAGTTGGTTAGTTATTTTCTGGGTGGCAAAAAATTACGCATCAAGATAATTGTGGATTTTAGAGCATTGAGGTGGAACCGAGAGATCGGCCACGCAGTCCGCGAGATTATAAGGGTCGAAATGTGATGTACATAATTTACCTGATCTTATATAAAACGTGATATGTATATTCAATTAAAACATTCCTCCCAATCAGAGAAACTATCACACAATATAATGCATTCCATCAATGTTTAACATCATTTTAAACTTGTGAACTATAAAGGTATATCGTACACGATTAAGTATAAAATGTATTTTCCTTTCAGGTCTACGTTTCGGGAATTTTAAATTTCAACCAAGACGTGACATTTATACAGGCGGATGCTATTTTGTATAAAAAAAAATTTTTTTTTTAAACATTCGCTTTATACATTAATATTGGAATGATCACCAGACATGCCTTACGTTATAAAGTCTAAAAATTTTTCGCTGCATTCTAAGTTAAAAGACTGAAAATAGACAAAAGATAAAATTAACATTTATTTATTTTTAAATTAAATTTATTTTGTACTTTAGGTATATTAATTGCCCGGTTCGAGTTACGTGTAGGCTCAAAAGTGACAAAATAGGAAGAGGTCGCTACCTGTGGCCGGATTGACCTCGCATCATGACACCGACACAAGTGACAGTTATGATGTTGCTGTTTTGCGCTTGATGAGTATCCGGTGGTCCATTATGGGGAGGGGGGATGCTCCGTCAGTTCCCCATCCGTCTCTTCTACTGTAAAATAATACCGTTATTATTAAAATACACCAATGATATATTATATATAAAATAGGATACTAACTTTTGGGAACATTAGTATCCTATTTTATTATGCACATATATCCTTGCAATATATATGTCAGAAAAAGTCTGCAATAACTTACATAAAAAGTGCTTTCGTTATATTGTACGTGACCCATGACACACTCTCAATCTTCGGTGTATTATCAAGTATCTTATTTAACAATCATAGCACGAAGTAGGTACTCTCTAAATCACGAACGATCGTAATTCTGTCATGTCGGTTCGCTGTAATACCAGACCGCACCTGAACCCTACCTTTGTCGTATTGTGACAGTTGCGCTATATATTTTAGGAAACAGCGTGTATATTTGTATATATATATATATATATATCTCGTGGACTTATCAAACTATGTTGAGCTACCCCCGCGTTAAGCTCCTTAAGGATTTTTGCTACTAGTTTAGATAGCAGAAACATATTCATCATTCATCATCATTATCAGCCCTTATCGGTCACCTGCTGGACATAGGTCTATTTCAATGAATGCCAACACGGCGGATCACCTGCTACTCGCATCCATCCCAGATCAGCTATTGTACGGAGATCGTCTTCCCACCTGGTGAACGGAACGGAACCTCCACTCCAGCACCTTAGTGGCCCATCTGCCATCTGGTCGTTTGAGTGTGACCTCCTGAATGTCCAGACCATTAACACTCATTGTTTGTCATTAGAAATATATTATGTTATATATTTTTTTTATAAATTTAACTTTACTTAACATTAGAAATTTTATACGCGTAAGATATTTATCATAGAAATACATACGTAAATAAACATACATGATCTAGGCGGGACTCGAACTTGCTACATCTGGCGTAACGGGCCGGCATACCTTACGTTAGTAAACACTGCGCCAATCGGTCATCAAAATTAATGAGAAAAACATTTTTTGGTTTTCTTGAGCCAATTGCTGTATTGCAGCCAAATCTGAATAGTTCTACTGGAAGATCAACACACTTTTTTAAACAAGTCAACACACTTTTTTACACGTGAGTGACAAACGATTATCCACATGTGCAGATGTGCCCTTCACCTCATTCCGCCAATAGATCACCGGATAATCATAAACCACACTTTTAGTAAGAGGTAGTGCCATGCTGCATAGGAGGAGGAAGTGCCATGCATGGTGTATGACACTACATCCTCATATGCAACGGGATTGGGCCGGCACGGCCGGGGAGGTACCTCTCGCTTACTTGACACCGCCGTAAAGTAACACCTAATGTGTCGCGTTTCGTGCGGTTTATGAGTAGTCGGTGGTCCATTGGGAGGAGGTAAAAAGGAGCGCAATACATCGGCATAGTTATGCAGATGTTCATGGGCGTTGTTAATCATTGGCTCTGATTTCTCGTTTGTCCCCCTATACTAAAAAAAGAAGGCTTCGCCGCCGTAAGGTAAAAGATCTCTTAAGACGCAATGGTCAAACTTCGACCTCATACCATTATTAATTTTCGTGAAAAACGTGTTGATATTAAAAGCGAAAGATTATAAAATAAACCTCTATATTGGCATCTATCGCCCGATGCTTTATAAGGTTAATAAATCCCCGTTCTCCCCTGAACGGTAAATGTCACTACGTTATTATCGCGTATACAATTTAATCGCTGAACCATGAGCCTATTAGATGGAACGTGTCAATGCGTCATGTTCTAGCAACAAAGAACGTTATTAATAGATTTTGGCCTGAAATGAGCTATATATACTTTAAAAATATAACGTACAGGTAATTAATAAGGTAGCTTTTGCAAGACAATGCCACTGCAAAGTGCTATGATTGTATATGTGCTATGCCCTCGCGTTTTGCACGGAATTAAGTTTTCGGTGGCAGATTCAGGTTAGTGTGGGAAGGAAGTAACATGTATGCATAACACTTTTGCAATTGTCTATAGATATCGATAGCCATCGAAAAGCTCGTTTGCCCCCTTATTTAGTTATTTGGTTGTTTTGCTGCGATGGACACAGGAAAAGCTGAGCCAATATTGATCAGTTTTGGTATAAATGTGTAAATTGTAGAAACAAAAATATATATCATATTTTATTTATTAATTTATAACTAGCATTATATAAAAAATATCTTATTGTTTCAATATATTTGTCTGTCCGTTATATACGTTTTAATCAGATAGTATGGGCTGTACTGTATGAAATTCGGAAATTGGAAAAGTTATGAACTAACGCTACATATAGAATAAAATTGTTGCACCATACTCACACGAAACTAATGGATGGAACTTTTTTTCGACAGGACAATGCCCTGATATTCAGGCTATCCATGTGTGGACCTATTGAATAGGTATTTGTAAACGGTCTGGAAGTTTTAGTGAAAGTTTCTTTTATTATTTTAATGAGAATGAGATCCTTCTCTCTTCTATATTTTGAATTACAGAGACGAAAGTTGTAAAAATGATGGGATTATATAATTCAATAAATAAATTATTAATGACACGGAAAATTTCTTTGAAGCACTGACATTAACAACTTTACACTATCGGAAGTGAATTATGTAATCGCATCATCATCATCATCATCATTATCGGCCCACTGCTGGGCATAGGCCTCTTTCAATGAACACCGCATCCATCCCGGATCGGCTATTTCTTCCCACCTGATGACCGGTCGACCAACACTTCGTTTTCCTACACGCGGCCTCCACATGCTTTTGATAAATCAAACATTAAAAGGAACTGATACTACTCACGTATTACTCAGACTTGCGAGACACCGATAATAATACCTTCCAGTTTAGCAGACGACAAAATCGATTCGCAGCCAGAGGAGACGCTCCTCTGAGAGTATTTTAAACTTTCTTATTACGTTCCGGGCTGCATTATTGTTTTACGAGTATGTTAGAGAATCGTATCAACTTCTGCCATATACTCGTAGCTAAGACTTAATTTGATTGTGTGTTTACTACATTGTAATTATCACACAATTCGAACGTGGATTTCACGAACGAATTCGTCCACGTGGATTTCACACGGTAGCGTACGAAAATTAGTATTTTTGTAGCTTATGTATTATTCCCACTTATAAACTACAACACACTACAGTAATCCATACATCCATACAAACTTTCTCGTTTGTAACATTAACACAAATTGTTAAGGACTCGAAGGAGGAAAATGAAAAAAAAAGTTATAAATAAAATGGTATTTATGCAAATGTATTATTTATTACTATACTAGCAGTCCGCTCCGGCTGCACACGATTTTTGTTTACAAAATATGACAACCATTTTAATTTCGGAATCGTACATATTACACACCTTGATAGCTAATTCAATTGATAACAGGAAATATATATGTCGCGACAGCTAGTTGTCAACATTTTCTGCAGCTGCGATATAAGAATTTACTTTGATATTTTATTCACACCTATAGTTACATTATCAACTATTGTGTACCATATCTCACACCTTCCTGTTGTACCATATGAGCATACGCCAGAGTGCGAGTCCGTTTAATTCCGCCTGATAAACAAAATATAATTGCTCTAGAAACAAGAGGTTCGCAAACATTGTGGGACTTTAAATAAATTGTATGTAAATAACCATATCATAGGTTATATCGCTGGTGTTAAATTCAGCATTTTGAGTAACTTAACTTGAAATTACTCTAAACAATTTTCAAATTCACATAATGATAAAATGAGCTACTTATAAATGATAAGTATTCATGAAAAATCAGGTACTTATAACCTCACCCTTTACCAAACACGAATGTCCTTAAAACAGTGAAAATTATTGTTATTACGCTTCCCAAAAATCAAAAAGGGTTATAAATTATATTTATTATATAGGAGAGGCTATTCCTTACGCTATTAAAGGTGGTCCACGGTTTTTCTTTCACCCGTAAATCAAGTTAATTGTTTTTACAAAGCGATAAGCAGAAAGTTTTCAGCGATAATAAACATAGGGCTTAATACTCAAATACGTAAACTTTTTTCTTTGTTTCAGGTGTTCGATGTTGTAGGATAAAAGGTATCTTTAGTTGTGTCATGACTTTGAAATTAGTTCTCTCTCACAGTGCTAAATATTTAAGTTACATAGTACATAATGCAAACATTACAATCTACATTATATAGTACATAGAGGATACATTCGATTGCAATTTTTCTCCGTCGTGCCGGCCAAGTGTTTTGCAAATTTATGTAGTGTGTGTGGAAGAGAAATCAAAGATAGTATACGGTTTGACCTAACCCGATCATGAAGCAGAAAGCTTGGCACCTAATGATAAGGAAATAATTAAATAATAAGTCAAAGAAAAAGAATCATCATTACCATGAATTTTTGATATATCTCGTGAGATATCCACACGAAGGGACGGACTGCTAGTTTATCTATAAATATATAATTTAATTACTTGTCAGTGTCGTGCTAGCCGAATATCGGCTACAGCGTCCATCTCTATTGACAAGAGCCATATGTGCAGTCGTCATTTTCCTATTCTGATGGGACGGCAATCCGACACGACCGGAGAGAAATCAGGCGTACCCTCCGAGACACGGGCGGCGGAGGTGTAATACTTCCGATTACTTAAATCCGGACAGTTAATATTTGAAAAATCACAATAGCGCTTTGTGTATGATCTGACCCGGGATTCGAACTCGGGACCTCACCTCTGTGGCTGAACATGCTTACCACTAGACCACGAGGCAGTTATTCATTGGTTGACTTATTATCAATAAAATTTCTTTGTAAATTATTTTCTCCGTCCTAATTTCTATTAAATAATCATATATTCGGGGTTTCAGGTTATGAAAGATTTGCCCTTGTCGGTGGCCAGATTTCACGGTGTATTATGAGACCACAAACAGTTTATCGTCTCATTTACAATTTGTTTCCCAGCGTATGGGGACTATCTGAGTTATGTATAGGATATTATATATAGGATTAGTTATGGGAACGGAAAAAGGCTACGACGAGGAGAGACCTAACATTGATAAAATTAGTATATACTTCATTTTATTTATATTATTAATAACGATCAACTTCTAAATTCAATGTTTGTAAATTTTTCTATAGGAATAGCCCGTTAAAATGAAACTAATTTTTTGAAGCTCAAGTTTTTGCTTGTAAAGTGGGTGTTACAAGGAAAAACTAAAGTTAAACAGATCACGGCTACACTAAGAAGATGCATTGTAAATAATTTAGCAGCTATATCTTAGACAGCTAAGAGGTTTTGCTTTTGGTTTTATTTACGAACTCCGACACAGTGTTTGACTAAGTAAACTACATTAAATAAGAAGTTTAAACAACTTTTTAAACTCTTTGAATGTTTTAAATTCAGGTTAAGGTTTTGTATGGGGTATTATGGGTAAATATATAACAAAACCATTTACTCATGAAAGAGCCTAGATTTTTTTTACACAAAACACCCTTATTCACTGTTTAGGTCCTGGGTGAGTGGAGATGGTGCGTCCAACACAACGTGATTGTGCTACTACCGATTACAAACCTCTTGCAGAGACTCCAGCCGCTGCTGTGAGGTGATCCGACTCTGTCAGCGTCAGGACACCCCAACGACTGACTAGTTACCGGCTGAGATAAGTGTTTGAACCCACTTCTAAGAAATAAACGACGGTGGGGATGAGTTTCCTGTGAAACAGCGAAGCGCACTAGCACCTGCTAACTACTCCCATGCTCTTTCCACAGCTCATTTTAAGGATATTCTCGTCGTAAAAGGAACAGAGTCGAACTCTTGGTAATCAAACAAGAGGCATAATTTTATATAAGTTTTAAATAGGCTTTCAAGTCAAGCTAGTATGTCGACCACGCTCTCGCTGTAAAATGCCAATGGAGCCAACTAACGGATAGCAGTCGGTAGTAGCTATCGTTTCATGACCTGAGCCCGATACGCACTTCAGGCCCCCTTGGGTCGGCTGGATGGTGCGTAAATGCATTTCTTCTGCTAGAACTAATATGATATACACCGCTCGTACCGGTTGAGCGATGAAATCTTACATATAGTGACACAGTTATAACATATGACTGACAGAATGTCAAACTCACACACCGCTTACAGAAACGAGCCCTGGTTCGAATCCGTAAGTTAAGAGCTTAGGTTGATAGAAATAAAATGACGCGGCTCTAGAGAGCTCTAATAATAAATAAATTAAGAATACGGCTTTTCCCGATTTGTAACGCAAATCGACCCCCTCCGTCATAGGCGAAGAGGCCGGCCTCCTCAGATAAGCCAAACATTAAACGAGCTCAATTATCCTTATCCACGACACGGCAACTCAAACGGCATCGTGCGCGCGCCGTCCAACTAGAGTGCGGAGGGGGACCGCTTCCCCCCATTTCGGTCCCCAAAAATAATTACTACAGGGTACACCCACAATCAACCCGGTACATCTCTTCCCATCTGCGGGAAAAGAGGGGGTCTGTCCCCCTATCGTCTCCCTAAACCGGAAGACAAAAAATCTTCGTATTCAGTCGAACTGTTGAGGCTGCAATAGCGCCGCCAACCAATATTAGGTCCCTCCGAAAAAAAAAAGCTAGTTTGTCGACTCACAAGTTCGTTATACATATTTGATTTTAATCAAATTAGAACTTTCAATACTTGAATATTACAATAATTTCTATGGTAAATCCATTTAGTTTTTGATTGGGTTTTCATTACAATTGAGTTCAAGGTTTTTATGTACCAGTATATCAAGTTTTATCCTGGGCTGCATTTAGCTTCTTCTTCTTTATTTGTTTATTAAAAAGTTAATTATTGACATGCAGGCTGAAATTCACAAAAAAATTCTAGTATATAGCCCTTTACGGCTATCGACACCCATGAAAATCCACAAAAGTACTATGCCGATGCGTTGGCCCCCCTTCCTTCCGCAACGACCGCACGAGACGCGATACCGTAGGTGTCACTTTACGGTTGTATCAAGTGAGCGAGATGTATCTACCCGGTTTAGTCACAGAATATTATTTTCCTTTTTAAAGACTCTATATTATTTTGTCTCTACAATGTAAAACTAGGCTGAATTTTATGATACCAATGCTCACCGTCAGTTCTAAACCGTGAATCGACTAATGAGTCATGGTAGTAACAATTGAAGTTTGTGCGATGGTGATATTTGCGCTAATTAGTTATAAAAATATTTTTACATTTCGGTGTTCGGAATTCTATGTCCACAGATTATTATATTAATAGTCATATACAGAAAACCCTTTCCTTCCTCATTGACTGACTGACTAGTAAACAATACACAGATGAAATTACTGTATCTGGAATCTTGAAATTTGGTACAGATGTTCCCTTTATGATGTATGTGAGCACAAAGGAAGATTTTTAGGAAATTCAACCCCCAAGGGGATGAGATAGAGGGTGAAATTTGTAATATGGAATGGTACAATATTAAGCGGGTGAAACCTCGGGGCGATGACCTAGCTAATAAATTGCTTACTCACAAAATAGCATTTTTATCAAATTGTCTAAGTTACAAACTATTCGTAATTGATATATTTTATGAACCTATTCAAATATAATACCCCCGTAAAGTGACATCTTCAATGTCGCGTTTCGTACAGTTTGTGAGTAACCGGTTGCCCATGGGGGGAAAGGAGAGGGAACGCATCGGCATAGTAATGATGTGGCTGTTCATGTGCGTCGGTAGTCGTAAAAAGGCACCGATTTCTCGTTTGTCCCCCTATTCTATAAGAAATACTATTGATCATGATTAATTTAAGGCTTTCGTCACATAACTACCTGTTGTGACCTTTAACTCCCCCACAAGCGCTCTGACCTAGATAACACGTGGGTGTAAAATTTGTATTACCTCGCACGTACATGCTTTATAAGTTCCGTGCATGATAAGCAATGATAATGTGTAGATAAGTGATCCATGGAAGGTATTAAGTTAGTAGTAGGTAATCCATGGAAGGTAATAAGTTCCGTGCATGATAAGCAGTGATCATGTGTAGACAAGTGGTACATGGAAGGAATAGGTAGCATTATTTATGTGCGACGAAAAGATTACCGAACAACATTGTGCCTCTTTCCATGAGTAGATCGTTCCAGATTAAAACCTTACCGTGGACAATGCACAGCATTCTTTTTCCTTAAGTCAGGAAACGCATTTACGCGTCATAAACAGCCCTGGATGAAAGTCAGTGATATGTGGGGCTCGCGGCACATTATAGTGCCCAATACCTACAAAATCCACCGCGAGTGCCAACAGTGACGCCACTGGTGAGGTGCCCCGGAAATAAAGATCATCTGGGCAACTCGAAGGCTAGTCAGCCCCCTGAGGAACCAACACCACCTTTACAAAAGGGTTGCCCGAACCACAAGAATCGATTCCATCAACTTTGGTATAGTGCAAAGGGGTGAAGTGGGCATCCTCGCCCCTTCCACCGTACGAGAAGTGCCTCCTCCTTCTGCTCTATAGTCCTCTTATAAAATTGGATTTAAATTGGATTCGCCCAGTATATCTGGATTCTCCCCAGCTTTCCAAGCCCCACCGCCATGACAAGGCTTGAACCGTGGAGAGAGCACTGCACAACCTTGTCTAGAATATCAGAAAAACCTTCCTTATCAGAGAAGTCACTGCGGTGGAGCTTGTTTTTAAAGATCGATAAATTACCGACACACAATGTCTTTTAAAATCAAGTTACCTTTGCTTTCTAGACGTTTGATTGTAACCACTTGGTTTTGTAATTACAAGAAATACTCTTTGTCGTAAATCGCGTACCTATACAGACTTACAGACACACACACACACACACACACACACACACACACACACACACACACACACACACACACACAGAGAGAGAGAGAGAGAGAGAGAGAGAGTTATCTTTCCGGTTATGCCCGCCTAATTCCGCTGCAATACAGTATGGCCTCTAAATTTAGGACTGGTCCGCAAGTTTGTTGTAGCTCAACGGGCTATTGTACGGGCTATGTTGAGTGTTTCTCAGTCCTACAGAATTGGCGACGATTAGGCAGGGAACTAAAGTATCCGATGTCACGCGACAAATAAGCTCACTGAAGTAACACACTCAGAAGAACAGATGGCAGATAAGTAAGAGTAAGGCTAACCAGCAACACTAAGTGTTTGTCGATTGTTCACCAGATGGGAAGACGAAATCGTCTTTTTTGCTCGGGTTTCGTACAGTAGCCAGTCCGGGATGGATGTGAGTAGTAGGAGATCGATCCTCTTGACGTTCATTGAAAGTGGCCTATGCCCAGCAGTTTACCGATAAGGGCTGATA
>JAFELO010000458.1:28659-55843 GCA_017140195.1 Eumaeus atala
CAGGGGCAACCAGTGGCCGTACGCAGGAACCTGTTTTGCAATTTCTGCAAACGATGTATCTGCTGGGGAGATATGTGCGCGAATGCGGCACTGCAATACGACAATATCGGTCGAATGCATGTGATATACAATGTGAGCTTATGTCCATTAGCCATTTTGCTCCTTTTGTTTATCAGAGGATAGAGTTTGAACAGAACGTATTGCGCATTTTTTATAACTCTATCGATGTGGTTCCGGAAGTCAATCGATCTATTTAGCATGACGCCGAGATATTTGACCGTCTCCGCTCTAGGAATTTCGTTCCCGTAGAGCAGGATAGGGGCCATCTTATTCTTTTTCTTTCCGCGCTCTCCTGTCGCGCGTGATCTGGTTCGGGTGAAGAGTATCGACTTACTCTTTTCCGCGTTCACCTCTATCCTCCATTTCAGGAACCATTTGCTGAGGTCGGTGACGGCCCTTTGGAGTAATCTGGCTCCCTCTCTGGGAACGTTCCTTATGTACAGTGCGGTGTCATCCGCGAACATCGCCAGCTGTACGCTGGCGTGTCGCGGTAGGTCGCTGGTGTACAAGTTGTAGAGGGTCGGGGATAGTACAAAAGCCTTGCGGAACCCCGGCTCTGACTGTGCGGGGGGAGGACAGTGTGCCCTCCACTCGGAATCGGAACCGCCTGTTCTCTAGGTAGCTGTTTATGATCAGTACCAGTCTTTCAGGCAGTTCCAGTTGGTACAGCTTGTAGATGAGGCCCTGGTGCCAGACCTTATCGAACGCCTTTGCTACGTCGAAGAAGACAGCACACGTGCCTTGCGACCTCTTTCTGTGTAGTCCCGTAAGTACATATTCCGTGAGACGGTGTACCTGTTGGGGGCAGCTGGGACTGTTACGAAAAGCTAACTGTTCGTCCATGAACAGGTTTCTCTCTCGTATCACGGTTTTTAAGCGTGCGAGAATAATCCTTTCGTATATTTTCGCTAGGGAGCTTATAAGACTTATAGGTCGATAGCTAGTCGGCTCCGTCCGGGGTTTTCCCGCTTTGTGGATGCCTATCACTATTGCTTCCTTCCAGATGTCCGGGAAGGCGCAATGCGTTAGGAGGGCGTTGAAGGTACACACCAGTAGGTATATAATGGCAGGGGGTAGCTGTTTTAGTACCTTGTTTGTGATACCGTCGGGCCCCGGCGACTTTTTAGTGTGGAGGTTTTTTATGAGCTCCTTCACTTCGTCCGCGTCCGTCGGGTGTATGATTTCATCACCGTCGCCCGGCGGCACAGCCAGTCGGGCCGTCACTACCCTCTGCACCTCCTCTAGATGCGAGGGGTCTGTGGGGAGCGTGCTGGGATTACATTGACTCTCAACCGCTTCTGCTAAACATTCCGCTTTTTCTTCATCCTCTAGTGCAGGTAGTAGATTAGCGCGATTTAACGGTGGCATTAGCTTTCAGCCTTTTTATGGCGAGTGAGACGCTTTTGAACAGTGAGATGTCGATCGTGCTGGGAGATTGTATATTCCGCGCGTTCGCGTGAGCGTAAAGGGTCGGCGTATACGGCGCGTTGATGACAATGTATGATCATCGGCAAAATCTGATACTGTGGTTCCATGTCTATTGTTGTGCCTGCTGCCCCAGTTTTTGTGATGGGCGTTCAGGTCCCCGGCCAGAATGACAGGGTCGTCTTGGTCTAAGATGTTGAAGACGGCTTTCAGGTCGCTGACTAGGAGCGGCTTTTGGCTGGGTTGGTTTTCAGAGACTATGGTGATGGGCTGATGGCCGATCATGCATATTTTGCATAATGAGACTTCTAGATTTTCTAGCGGGGGCGGGTCGAGAGGGATACAGTGTAGCGCTCTCTTGTAATATATGGCCGTACCTCCAAGACGGGATCGAGTTCTATCATTCCGAATGATATTATAGTTGCTGATACGCGGACTTGCTTATGTCGGTTTTAAAAACGATTCCTGCACTAGTAGGCTGTCTACTTTGTTACGTGGGAGGAAGTCCCGCATCTCATGTATGTTGGATCTGATGCCGTTCGCTTTGAACGACACCAATCGCAATGAGAGTGGTTTAATCCTCCCCGTCGTAGCCATTGGAGGCTTATTTGGACATGTGCTTGATCGTGTCGACCAGCGCTGAAAGATCCACCATGGCTTGGATCTTCTCCGCCATGGTGCCATATTTAACTTTCCGGGCGAATAGCTGGACCTCTTCCGTGTCCACTGCCCTTATGAATTCCGCCAGGAATTCGAAATCTGCGACTATGCTCACGGCCCTGCAGCCCTGTGGGGGTGCGTGTTGTGGCTTCTGAGGCGGAGTCGCCTTCTGCGGCGCGGCCGCGTTTGTCTTCTGGCCCTCGGGTGCCCGGGGCTTCGATGCCCTCTGCGGCTGCGGGGGGGTAGGGAGGAGGGTTTTTGTGCCGCTGGGGGCCCTGTGGACCTCAATGGTCGGGACCACGCGTTCGTGGTGGGTAGGGGGGCAGGGATGTACTTGACCTGCTTCGCGGTCGGGCGCTTTTGTGCCGGCGCTTGTGGGGCTCTCGGTCCCCTGGGTGGGGGCCTCGGCGTCTCTTCTTGTATAACTTCGGGGCCTTTGGGCACCCCTTGTAATTGGCCGTGTGGCCCGACTGGCCACACAGCACGCATGCGGGAGGTTCCGCGGAATTCCTGTCTCTGAGACAGTCCGTGGTGGCGTGATCACCCACAGCGAGAAGTACCTCTCGGTCACACCTGCCCAAATCAACTGCAATATATAATGCCACTACCCCGTACTATACACTTCTCAATATGCAGTATCTTCTTGTTACTCTCTTTCCTGAGGTTCTGGAGTGGAGGCCGCATTTAGGAAAACGAAGTGTTGTGCGACCGTTCACCAGGTAGGAAAACGATCTCAATGCAGTAGCTGGTTCGGGATGGATGCGAATAACAGGACATCGGTCGTCCTGGCGTTCATTGAAAGAGGTTCAACAGTTTTTTTAGTTGAAGGGCTTCAAGGGCACGTATCCATCCCTTACCGCTTACTACTCGGAGAACATCGTTTCAGCTGGTGTATGATCGATGTGTATGTCACTTTGTATTCCTACAGGCAGACACACCCAGAGGACATGGCCCATTGGCGGAGAGATGAAAATGAGGGCAACGCATCGACAGTCGTGAACAGGCTCCGATGGCCCGTTTGTCCCCCTTTCCTATATAATAAAATTGCTTTTGTTAGTCCATTTTTCGTTTTCATTAAACCATTAAAAACTTTAGGAAAATGCACGCTGGATTGCTGGAAAGTAATTTTATGCACATAATGTGTTAAACTTTTCTGTTACTGATTTACTGAATGACTGACTCACAGGCAACGCACAGATGAAATAGCTGTAACTACAAACTTTAAATTTGGTACAAAGGTTTATTTTATGATATAAGCGAGCACTAAGAAGGGATTCTTAGAAATTGAATCTCTAAGATGTTGAAAAAGAGGGTTGCAGTTTTTTAGGTATTTTACAATGTCAAGCGGGTGCGGTCTTGGGGTACGCCGCTAGGAATATTATAAAACTAAAGAAATCGTATGGTTGATCACACTAATTTTAGGAAGTACAGGTCCGATTCACAAATTTTTTTCGGTATTAGAATAGAATGGGTTATTTATTGTAATTTAAGAAGTACATACACTACATCCTCCTATGCAACGGAATTGCACGAATGGGGAGGTACCTCTCGCTCACATAACACCGCCCAAAAATGCTATCTTTAGTGCGGTTTGCGAGTATCTGGTGGCCCATTGGGGGGGGAGGTAACACATCGGAATAGTAATTATTTGGATGTACATGTGCGTCGGCAGTCGTAAAAAGGCTTCGCTTTCTCGTTTACTCCCCTCATTAATAAAAATAATAGAAAATACTTTTATTTAGGTTAGTTAGTACATACACATTTCTATATACAGGTGTCTAAAAAAGCAAGGAGTTAAAAAATTACATCATAAGGAAAAAGAAAATACGCTGTTATACAAAATAAAAAGTAAAAGTAAACAAATAAACGAGAATGAGAAATATTTAAATATTAATAACTACGACGTATGATGACATGCCTGTGTATGTATTATGACATGCCTGTGTATGTATGATGACATGCCTGTGTATGTATGATGACATGCCTGTGTATGTATGATGACATGTCTGTGTATGTATGATGACATACCTGTGTATGGGAAAATGCACAACACTGTAGCTAACCCCAACAATGGTAACCATTTAGTTTAATGGTTGTTGCCGGGAACACCATAACCCAGATTTTACGTGGTCCCATAAATTATTATTATATAGTCCATTTACCATATACAGGTACGAGGATATATTTCACCTGTAGCAAATATAGGCTGAGTGGGTAATCGCGGGGTGCTACTAGTATGCACTACGTGCTACCTATATTGATATATTGACTGCGATTAAAAGAACCTAAAAATAGGTAGGAAGAAGTAGTGCCATGCTGCATAGGAGGAGGTAGTGCCATGCATAGTGCATGACACTACATCCTTCTATGCAACGGAATTGGGCCGGCACGACCAGGGAGGTACCTTGCGCTGACATAATACTGCCGTAAAGTCACATCTTCAGTGTCGAGTTTCGTGAGAATTTGAATAGACGGTGTTCCTTTGGGGGAAGGGGGGAAGGAGGGCAACCCATATGCAAAGTGATTATGTGGATGTTCACGGGCGTCGGTAGTTGTAAAGAGGCTCCGAATGCTAGTTCCCTATTCTATAAAAAAAAACTTTTTTTTCCAGGAATGAAACAAGCGCCAAGAGTATATTCTCAAATAGCGTGATGCGACGTTGGAAGCAGCGACAAGTTCACAATCAAATCCAAACTTTCCTGATTTAGTTTGCTGTTAGTACCTAACTAAAATATAGACTGTTGGAATACATTCGCGAGCACACCATACAAGTTCTCGTAAAGAAACAATGAAGTAGCAGTGAATAGAGAAAGTTCGTGCGCGGATTCCGACCTGTAAAGTTCAGAGAATATCATTATCATCAGCCAGCAAGGATATTAGTGCGGACTGTTTCTGTTAAATACATAAAGACTTTGGTGACTAACATCGGCGTATGCATCTGCCTTGTCCTTTCTTAATCCATCTCCCCCAATAGGCCACCAGTTAATCACAAGCCGCACGAAACGCGACGGCACAGTCAAAGCTTTTACGGGTACGCAAGCGAGAGGTACCTACAGTTTATATCTGTTCGTTCTTTCGCCTACACTAGTGATTTATCCCATAATAACAGGGGTCAACAAATTATGCCCATGGTAAGGGTTGATAAAATCTTAATTATTTCATCCCCGATATAGCTTTTTACTAGCGAAATAATTTTCAGTATTTGATCAGTATTTCCAAAGATCACCTCCAACTAACCAATGTTAGAATTTTGAGCTATTTTAATATTACCTTGTATCTATATCTCGATATCTATATCTAGCAATATATATTGCATAAAAAATATAAATCGTGATCGTGAGTGAATACTTAATTAATATGATAAATTGTTGATAAATAAATACTATATTCTATATATATTTGACACCAGCTGGCTCAGTTGGTAACGTGGCGATTAGTCCGCGTGTTACGCCAGAAGTCGCGGGTTCAAATCCTGCCTATGTCATATATGTTAATGTATGCATTACGTGTATGTTTATAATAGAAATCTTAATTATATGAACTTTCTTAAATTTATAAGAACATAAAATATACTGTCCTTTGTCTAGTAGCTGTAACACAAGTCCACAACAGATATAATAATAATAATAATAATAATAATAATAATAATAATAATATCTGTAGACTATCTTATATTATTACTATTTCAATTGTATCAGAAGAACTCAATCAATTTGTTTGTTTAATGACACGAAGTATTTGTAACGCGTGCGACTAACGGAATGAATGAATCGCGATGAAATCGTTTCATTTTCGAATAATATTCTGATTATGATCGCCTGGAGGCTTATGGACAGATCAGATAAATATGCGAAGTGAACTATGGATACTGAAAAAAAATATTTGAATAGTAACTAGCAATTATTCCAAGCTATGCACGGGTGGTTCAATTTTTTCTTTGAAATAAAAAAAAATGCTATATGTGAAACGAGAAATACTTTTTGAAACCAGTCTAACACATTTTGAGAATCAAACATTCTGAATTATCGTAATTTTTTTTATAATTAAGTATATATAGATTAATTTCCTCATGTGTATACTGCGATTGAGGTACACGCGCTGTACTCCTTCACCCCAAATAACAGTATTTGGACTTCGGTTCCTAAAATAGCATAAAACGCATAGCCATCAAATATCGGTCGTGCTGGTCCAATTCGGCCGCAGTGTAGCAGTACTCCTCCTACCGAACCTATTTCGCTTTGTCGTGTTTCTTTTATGAAACCGCGAAATTATCTCCAAAGTTTATCGCCGATCCATTATTTAGATACAGGAGTATCATAAATCATAGTGCGGGATTACATGGGATGTGACGTGTCACTGGCTAAAGTCACGTGCATAGTGAAGTATTTACTAGTGCAAGATAAATTAGTTTATGTGATGGGTAAATCTTTTGTATTTTGGCTTAGAATTTAGAGTAAATGTATGTGCACTCTCCCTGTATGGTAAGCCGAAACCATAGTATAGTCATTATATACATAGCCTGTTAAGCAGAATAACCTTACATCCTACTAAGATGTATGGTTATTCTGCTTTACAGCGGCTCGACCGAAGAGTAAGAGTAACGGAAGTTGAGGGAGAGATATATGTTAGAAAGAAAGAGTGACGTATTGTATATTACAATAGTAGCAAGAGGAGAGAGAGAGGTTAAAGCACAATTTTGTAATCTCTCTGTCTCTTGCTCACATGATACCACCGTGACAGGGACATTGGAGGAGTAAAAAGGAAGGCGGACAACATGTCTAAATAACTATTATGTTTATAGGCATTGGTAGCCACCAAGTCTCTGACTGCCCGTTTGCTCTGACCGTAACGGGTTGTATGAGTGCCATGCATAGTGCATGACACTACATCCTCCTATGCATCGGAATTGGGCCGGCACGACCGGGGAGGTACCCACAAAATACAAAAATAAAGTGACATTTTCAGTGTCGCATTTCATGCGGTTTGTGAGTAGCCGGTTGCCCGATGAGGGGGGGGGGGGAGGAGGGCGACGCATCGACATAGTAACTAAGTGGATTTTCATTGTTCATGTGGAATTCTCGTTTGCCCCCTATTCTAAAAAAACTAATGTTGTTTGCCCACTTTAAAAAAAAAATATTTTGTAAGGTATTTGTAGCTGAAACGATAACCCGCGCAAAGCGCGTACCGTATGAAGGAAAGGTACCTAACTTTAGTTTATAAACTATATACTGCTATATATAGCGAACCATTGCTATGAAGCTTAACGTACCACCCCTGCTATATCAGTGTGACAACTATCGTAACTACAAGCCTATTAATTGTATACAAACATTCCACATTCCAGAGGATGAAAAAATCATACAATGTCGTCTCGTACTGATTCAGGAGCAGTGCAGCGATGTTTGAGCTCTGTATATTTTACTTAAAGATTGTTGAAAATTTCAATAGAAAAGCTCCGTCGCTTTAAAAGTCTGTAAGCAACATTAATACACATCTACATTTTCACCATCACGGCTCGGGCCGCGTCATGACAGTTGGACTCAGATGCAGACGTCTTGGGCATATCACTAGTGCTGATGTAGTTCTGATTATTTGTTTATCGGTCAATGATCCAACTCACTTTCCCACCGCTGCTACTCCTGTCTCTCCAGGACAGACAGCGGCCACCACACGTGACATAATCCTTTGATATAATCGCAAGGAGCCCGAGGGAATGCTAAAAATGCCTTGGGGCCCGCAACTAATTTAATCAGTGGTTAATTTGAGGAATGCGAAATGTTTGCAGTCTTCAGCAGGAGGCGGAGGAGGTTTTCAGAAATTCTTCTACGAAGAGGGCACTAAAGAGCAGATGGAGACGATTTTATGCACGGAGCTATGGGCGGTGATGAAAACCTCTCCTCAATGTACTATCCCGAAACTGGTGAGGTTGTTGGTGGTGTAGAACAACCCCTCCAGTAATCTATGTCGAGTGACGGTGTTTTGTGTATATATCGTGTACCGTGAGTCCCACACACCACTAGACCCAGGGTCAGACGACGTCACTTAAATGCGTTTCCCCGCGTCATAAAAAAATGTCCAAATACCAAAAAGTTTATCCAAGGGTTTCAGCGACCCAGTTTTCCTTCTACTCACTCGTCTTTATGTTTATCGGCTGCGAACAATAGCACCCCCATTAAGGATAATTGCTCTTTAATTGTTATTTATTATAGTAATTTTCTATGGTTTTGCTAGTTTGGGTATGAGATTAGATTATATATATGTTTACTACTCGGGATAAATTGGATAGCCAGTATTAGTTAGTTTTTACTAAACATTATTCAATCCAAGATTATCAACGAAGATCGCTATGTGAATTATATAGGGCTATTAGAATCGCCAGTCGCCAAAAATTCAGAATAACGACATTTTTATAAGTATTTTATTCAGTGTAAGAGAGTACCATATCAACCGATTCATCGCATCAAAGTAATGCCTATGCTGTCGCGTTTTGCGTGGTGGCCCATTATAGGGAAAGATAAAAGAAGGTGATACATTAAGCGAAAGATTATAGGCGTCGGCAGTCATCAACAAGCTTTCACAGCGCCCTTGCTATAAAATAACCGGCGAAATGCGAGTCGGGCCGGCACACCGACGGTTCCGTACCAGAGGATGGTACGAGATGTCTCTCCGTCTGTGGGTCAATCAAGACATGAAAGAATCAAGCCGAAGTTTACTTCAAATACTAAATCTAATATCTAATAATTTCATAGAGCCATAAAACAGTGAAAATAAATACATATATGCAAAGCAATGCGATCAAAATATACATACTTTCATGCGCATATTATGAATATGATCATGCGAAACTGAAACCTAATGAGTACTTGCGGTTGACCTGGAAGCATAACATTGCCAGGAATAAGAAGTCACGGTGCAGCTATAGTAATATAACCGAAAATTTGTTAATTATGTATGGACATTACAGAAAAAAGCTATTATAAACTTGTGTGTGGCATATTTCAACATAAATGTATAATATAAATGTATTTAAGTTCGAAAAGTGCCATCTATGAGTATACAACTAAGCTATCTAGATAAGTACTAACTCTACTTTTATCAAATGTTACAACTAATAAGCCCTGAGAAAGGTGCCATCTATGAGTAACAAAAGGCACTAATATGTGCGAAAACTTACCTTACAAAAGTTGGAAGCAAGCTCCTATTAACATTAACTTATAGATGTCGTGCCCTGAAAATATTTTAGATTTGGAGAGAAAATTGTAGCGTATTCGAATGTTTTATAGAATGTAACACGATACTAACATAGTATTATTTCATACAAATAAATTCTTAGGATGTAGTAAACTCCACAGTTTGGCCACGCATTTGTCTATTGATAGTTTTTTATTACTATGTAACCAGCACGACCAAAGCACCATCACCCTGTAGTGAAGAAATATAGGAAGGCAACCGTCTACATCACAGTTACATGGATGTCTATGGGCTCACTCTATAGTTATAAAATACTCTTGATAGTTTGTTACCTGATACTGTGTTATTACTAGTGGTACTTCGACTATTGCGGCAACTCTATAGAGGCTGGCCAACTGCGGCCATGACATATTCTAATGCACAAATGTGTGCGCAGGCACAGGAGCTCATTGCTGCCTCATTTCAATATTCCAAATTGACGGACCACCGCCTCCAACGACCGGAGAGAAATCAGGCGCAGGACCGACGGCTTAACGTGTTCCGAGGGGTTGTGACACCGCCAAATTACTTTACTTCAGACTGTCATTAGAATTAATATATATAGAAACAAACGATGTATACCACACAGATATAGTGGTACGAAGTACTATCTTTAATCGGTCGCATAGAAAGAACGTTTTCATTTTGCCGCATTATGTCCGACGAAGTGTAATTTTTTTTTCAATATAAATTTATTAGGAATTATTTAATTACTCGATGCTTTTAAACTTTATATTAGGTCCTTACATATGAAATGGGCCTTTTGTATCGGAGGAACATAAATTCGGATATTTTTTAAATAACATATTTAATTAATCAAAGTCATCTTATAGGTAGTTCATTGATCCCTTTATTAAAAAAAACCAGTCGGACATGAATCAGTAAAGTCTTTGAAGGCGATTTGGACTGTACCATCGGAGTTGAATATCTTCCCTTCCTTTAAGTTATCCAAATTTCGAAAAAAGTTGGTAATCTGTTGGAGCATAGTATTCCAAGGAGTACGAAGGATGTTTTAGACTTTCCAATTGAAGCTCTTCTAATTCGGTAGCCGTCTGTTGCGCAGGTCTAGCGTATACGTGAAGCGGCAGTGGCGTGGAGCGATTGACCAGCCAAGATTGTTTAGCCGCTAGCATTTTTTATCATAGTTCGCAATTGCAGACAATAGATATCAGCCGTAGTAGTCTGGATAGATTGAGAAAATCGTAGTGAACAATACCGGCGCTAGTCCAACAAACGCTTACAAGTAACTTTTTTGGTGTTAACTTTCGCTTGTAGCAGAGTTTGGCTGGCTGGCCAACATCCAACCATTGCACTGAGCACTTCCGATTATCGCAAAGAATCCATATTTCATCACATGTTCCATATTCCATATTTCCATCCAATTTGATATATGAAATTGGCGATTTTTAATTAAATATTTATAAGTACATGCTCAAGTCTTTTGAGTGTCATCTATTCGAAATGGATGTGAATGCATAAGTATACCTTATGGATAGTTGACACTCTAGTATATAATTACTGCTTTACTTTCTACGAATAGATATCTTTCAGGGGAGTATATAATGACAAACGTCAAAATTTTATATGAGTCGGCTTAGTAAAAACTTAGTGATAAACATCTATAAATTTGAAACTTTAGAATAAGATGTGTTCAAACAAACGTCAAAATTTCTATGAGTCGGCTTAGTAAAAACTTAGTGATAAACAACTATAAATTTGAAACTTTAGTATAAGATGTGTTCATTCTTTACTAAGACTATGTTGCGTAAAATCGCTATATGCGGAATTTCAGTACGTTTTTTCACGAGTCACTCACACCCCATAGCGTCCCATTGCAGTTTGTAAAATGCATTTCTCCGCAAAACCAAAATAAGAAAATAATGGTGACCCTAAAGAAACATTTCCAAGAGTATTTAAAGTTTGGTGCCTACCTTAAGTAATTATATATATTTAGGTTGGTACAGCCTTGGACAAGGAGTAATGAGAATCACTTATGTGACTTATTGTAATCGGTATTGATTATTGCGAAACTTTCACTGTATGGGGTCGTGACATCCTTACGCTACTTATCTCAGGGGTGAGTTATGTGACAGATATGACATGAGAGCGTATCTCATGCACAACTCATGTGATGTAACTATTGAGTCATGACCACAATTGTGCGTACTTACTTCCATTTAAATCAAGCAGCTTTGGCATTGGGAGCCCTTTGATGACTACCAACGCAAATAAAGATCCACCTTAGAGTTATACATTTTTGTTTCGGACGTGAACTCATGGTGTTGAAGCGAAGAGAAACCCAATACAACTACATCGAATTGCTATGAGTGGTCGTCTGGCGACTAGGTTTAGAGTCAAAACACGGACCGACCCTCCCTTTCTCCCACAGATTGTAGAGATGCATCCCGATATGACAATATTTGTAACAGTTAGTTTAACTATTAGTCTCATAGCCAGAGGGAACGAGAGATTGCTCCTCCCATGATTCCGATATCGGGATCAAGGTTACACAAGCGTCCAGCCCTCCTTTATTCGGTCACAATTTCAGTTACCGTACATCGTTTTTTTCTTAGTGAGAGATCCACCCTGATCGTTCCGCCGGTCAGGTACTATTATCAATACTATCTTCTAAAGAAATGTACCACACTGAGCTAGGGGTCCTATTCCATGGTAGCCTCAGAACATAGTTATCTTCTACTACAGCGTATTAAGGCTGATGGAATTTGGAATGTACGTAGAGGACCGTGCCCTTATATATCCTGTGGATACTTAGGTGTCACGCGTGAATCTACATGCTCACAAACGCGTGCTTTGCATTCCATGCATTTACTATCTAATAGTGACTATGCTGTGGAATATTTCTTCAAGTCTTATCCCATATTTTAGATTTTTTTCTAGATATCAACCATCTACATATATGCCATCCAATATATATAAGCTCCAAACAGCCATAACAAGAGTTTCGTCGTTTTAATAGTAGCACTAATGAATATTTATACTATGACATGAACCTATTTCAAATATTTCAGCACTGGGACGGATATTTTGTTTAGGACGGAAATGTTGTAGAATTAATATCGGGTAAATTTTCAGTTGCGCTGGTTGAAGCGAAATAGCCACGATATCGCACCAACTAATTATGATGATGTCGTTATGTTAATTATTATCATCGTTAATTCAGGGAAACGTAAATCCTTATTGTAAAACTATTTAAGTGGACACTAATTCGGTGACTTTATACAAAACTCACAAAACCTAAAACTCGCAAAACGCATGAAACACGATATCGTAGCTGCTACAACTGTCCCTTTATGACGGCATTATGTGGGTGACAGGTAATTATTGCTTAGGTCTTGTTGTCCTCCCCACCATGATCAAAGCCTTATCGTGGCGGTGGGTCTTAGTAGCCTGGGGTGAACAGGTGAGGCCAATTGAACTGAGGGGGATCTTTGCACCCATCTTGTAAGAAGAGGGGGATAAAGGTCAGGAGGAGGAATCGCTCTCGTTACACCTCTTTTAAAAAGAGGGGATCTGAAAGCAGTAAAAAGGGGCGAGGATGGGAACCTCAACCCATAGCACTGTCCCAAAGTCGGTGGGGTTGTCCTGTAGTGTGCGGGTGGGTCTGGTCCCTTAGAGGGCTGACTAGCCGTCAAGGTGTCCTGATGATTTGTTGATCCCGGGCACCTCACCAAGGGTGGCACTGATGGCACTCGCGGTGGTTTTTGTGGGTACTCGGCGCTATCATGTGCCGCGAGTCCCACATACCACCGGATCCCACTCAGGGCCGGTGAAGGCGCATAAATGCGTTTTCCCGCGTCAACAACAACAGCAAAATGTACAAATGTAATGTACACTTATTGTAATCTGCCCCAAAACAATATCACAAAAAGTTTAGATATACCAGGAGAAGGAGATAAGTTCCTCACCAAAGGTTACGATACGTCTATTTCCCGGTTAAGCAAACGGGTTGTGATTGTAGTAACTGGTTGGCACGTTGCTTAGCACATTGACGATGAATGTGTTAATTTCTTAAATTTATCGCAAAATATGATGCGAAAACTTTTAAGAGTCAGTAAGATACTTATGGAGAGTGTCCAAATGTGTTCAAAACTACGGAGAGATAACGAGATATATATTATAACATTGGCACGTACCTTGGCTCCAATTTTTGTAATGAAAGCCAAAAGACCCATTTATGTACCTATTATGAATTTATGCAACTCCTAATTTTGTACTCGTATGTCTGAAAAACTTTTTTTAATAGTATAGAAGACAAACGAGAAGTCGGAGCCTGTCAACGACTACCGACGCCCATGAACTTCAGCATAATTATGCTGACGCGTTGCCCTCCTTTTCACCGCCACCCCAATGGGCCACCGGCTACTCGCAAGCCGCACAAAACGCGACACCGTACGTGTCACTTTACGACGGTATCAAGTGAGCGATAGGTACCTCCCCGGTCGTGCCGGTCCAATTCCGTTGTATAGGAGGATGTAGAAACTGAAAAGAATTTTTATGGACTAGCCCGAAAAAGTTTAGACTGTTCTCTCGTTCAAGTTGAATAGTTTCCATGTTATCACACATAAACGAGGCGTTCGTTCAGTAGTGAATCGAAAAATAAAAGAAAATCACTAACATCAACTATTAATTGAAAATACGTCACGGAGTTTGAATTTTTCAAAATAACTTCTTCATAAATGTTTGACGTAACAGTCAGTGGTAATACGACGAGGGCATTGAATAAGTGAATGAAATTCTTAAAAAAATCAGAGTCAGATATTTATTGAACAACATTAAGTACCAAATAATTTCTAGGATCTTCTCTAGTGGTATCGTGCTTATTCGTCACGGCATTCCTTACCACTTCCATGTCACACATAAACCACAGGTTATTTAAAATAAATATATATATTTATTACTTTCCAAATTTTGCTCTACATTGTCCCAAGATTAACACATATACGTACACTTTCGTAGGATATATACGTCAAAGAACTATGTAGCGGTAGTGATCATTAGTTGTGAGACATGTAAAGTTGAGATTGAAGGAGATAGCCTTTAGAAAGGTTATAAGTGGGACAATCATCGGCCTGGTTGACCAGGCGGACAATATCCGTGCAATACGACGTCCAGTATGTATGCGAGTATTGTTTGGAGTTCTATCGTCTTTCGAATACCTAAAATGAAAAAAAAATAACCCCCATAGGATCATTTTGTCATCCGTATGTCTTTCTGTCTATTCGTCTGTATATCCGTCTGTCTATCTATTTTTACGTCTGTCAAGTCCTTTTCCTAGGAAACGAAAAAAAAAAGGAAGGATCAGACTGAAATTTTCGCCGATTATTATGGTCTGATGGTACTGCAAAATCATAATTCAAAGTCATTGCAATCAAAAGACATTTACATATTTTTATATTTACTAAAATACGGACAGAGGGATAGGCGGATTTTTATGAAGGCACAATGCCCGTTACACCGTTAGTTCGCAACTCTCGCTGCGCGTAGGATTCGCTGTCTTGGTCGGTTTTTACATCATGGCTGTCGATGATGATACTCGCATTTCTTTCCACGGCGATATTTACACTGTGTACAATGTCAAGGTGGAATTACCGTTTCATTGAGAACAAAATATGAGGCCAAGGCTACAAATTATCACTCACTAGTCACTACTAACCCAATAAAAAACTTTCACTTGTTTTCTTAAATTGCGTTACCCAGACATGTTATGCATACTTTATGCAGCATTTATGCAACGCTAAGATTTCTTTCCTTGCCAAAACGAGTTTTAAGGATGACTCGCATGTGATTCAAGGTGTACAAATCATATGTAACTTAGTATTAACATAACTTTTTATGTAACTTGTGGGTAGGCTAAGGCTTTATCTTATACCTGTTAACATTACAACAACTTGCTGGTTGATTGAAGTTGAATAAACTTAATTTAGTGTTATTCAGATGGTATCCAACTCTGAGATTGGTCTGTTATATCCATTGAGATATACCTCCTCGGTCGTGCCGACTCGATTCAGCCACATGTACTGGAGCACTGTCTGATTCTAAATCTCGATAGTCTGCAGTGCATGAGAAATACTTCAAGCCTTTCATCATAGCTAAGTGTTTCAGGTCATTAATTTTGAACTTTTTTTTTCAATTCTGAACTTTGCCTCACGTAACAATTCAGGGATAATTGTTGATTTTTGGGTGGAGCCTGAAACAGGCCTAGGAGTTTGTAGTCTAAACCCTTGTAGAATTAAAGCCTTTTTGATAATTACCACCAGAAGGAGGTTAATGTTTTACAAGTGAATGTATGTAGAATTTTCTGCTTTAGCCGAAAGAGTTTTACGAATTTTAACGTATGAGGTTGAGGTATTGGTAAAGTAAATACCACTGGGTATATTAAAATATATATTAAGTAGTTGACTATTACGTTTTTCAATTTGATTATTATTATTTATTACCTATTGCATTTTTTTTGTAATATGGAAAACAAACGGAAGCTTAACGTAATGTGAAAGCGTTGCCCTTATTTCCTCCTCCATTCCAACGGGTCATGTTTTTCGAGCGTGCGAACTATTGTTAATCCAAAAAAAGTGACTTTAGATACAAACGCTACAGCATCAAGAAATTATCTGATGGTGATAAGATGCAATATCTGATTTTAATAATCAAAATAAAATATTCACGCTTTCAAATAATTAAATTTCTACCAGTCCTATTTAGATATACTAGATACCTTTGATATAAATTGTGATCAGCTAGAGACAAAAAAAGGTCGAGTGATTGTATGGTTAAACAAAAAAAACCGAAAACTTTAACAAAGTTTTTTGCCTTTATAGTAAAAAAATGTATAAGGGTCATCGAAAGAAGTTAAAAAAATTCAAATATTTATTTACAAAATACGTAAAACCATTTTGTGTTATTATTACAGCTTCACAAGTTACTGTTACCGGGGCTCACATGATTACTGCGTCAAGTGACAGCTGTGCTGTTGCGTTTGTGAGAAGCAGTGATTTAGTTTTAGTAATAGGTAGTGCCATGCTGCATTACAGCGGAATTGGGCTGGCACGACCGGGGAGCTAACTCGCTCATTTGATACCGTCGTTAAGTGGCATCTACGGTGTCGCGTTGGAGTGAGCCGATTGCGCATTGGAGAGGAGGCGGAAAGGAAACATCGGCATGAAAATTATTTGTATGTCTATGGGCATCGGTAGACGACAGAAAGCTCCGATCATTCGTATAACACAAAAAATTAAAATGTAGAAAAGCTAAATAAAGTTAGCAATTGATTTAATTGAAATTGTTGTCATTTAATTCTAAAATTTTAGAATATTGTTCATGCTATTATGGTATTCCATCAGAGCCATGTGGTGAATATCAGCGCCCATTAACATCCGCATAATCATCTGCAACATGTGTATGTTTCCCTTCAAAGCCAAAGGGTGAGATTGGGAAGATTCCCATAGCTACCGGCTACTAACAAACCGCAGGGAACGCGATAGATAGAATGGGATACATACCGACCGGAGTGGTACCACCACTCCGGTCGCGCCGGCCTTAACTGGGTACAATATTAGTTTGAGGTAGTACCATCGACCTCAAAATAATAGTGTTTATGTGGTGAGTGATGTACAAGTTTTTAATAACTTCAATTACATTTAACTTTGATAATATTTCTACTACCTAGTAATTGCATATACCTAAAATATAGCATATTACTTTAATACGTTTTTCATTTTCCCAGAAAGAGGGTAACATTATCGAAATGGATCTCTACTCGGTTATTAAAATGCAAATTTAATCAAATTAATTCTACAATCCCGTTTTTCATGTAACATGTTTACCTAATAGTTTATAATTTTATTTCCGTACCTGTAGTATCTAATAGTTATTAATTCAAATACGAAGGAAACGTCGCCTGCAATTAACAATCTATTAAATCTTTATCATTTATATGTAAGAATCAGTTCTGCAGTCGCATTATATTCCACCGATTGTTGATGATTTCTCGATCAGCCATTCTATCTTGCTATGCTGAAGCCACATGCTACTATTGCGTGCTAGACTCCCCGTCATGTATTTGATGAATTAATCTCGGTTCCTTTAGCTGTGATAATGAAAGTTTTAAGTCGCTGTTATTTCTCATTTTGGGATGTACCTCTCTCAAATTAGGGCAAAGAAGGGTAGGAAGGGGGGCTGATCCTCCTTTTGACCTCTACACCTTCGATCCTTTAATAATTGGTCTCCGACGAGCCCCGTGTTCTCTGATAAAAATGTACTGGGCTTATTCCTTTCTCCATCGTTGTAACAAATGTCGGAACCATGTTGATCGAAACTATATTATAACATACCTGTGATTAATCAGAAGGAGTCACCCAATTGGAGATCCGGTCTCTCACAAGTCTGTGGAATAACATTTATACTACTAGCTTGTAAGAGATAGCGTCGATTTTAATTGATGATATTTATATTGATGTCCCGATTTTTTTAAAGAATTAACACAATATTATACTAGTAAGTATTTTGTACTGTAAAAAGGTTGTACAACTTTTTACATTTATTTAAAAGAGGTTGGACTAAATACATTTGTTGAGAATTTCGACCAGGTTACACCAACCGTGGGCACGAGGCGAATCGTCGATACGAGAGTCGACTCATGACCACGCCTGGTTATCGTTTCAAAACATGTAGAGTAACAAGAAAACTTGTAACAAACGCGAAAGTCTTAAACGATTATAAAGTGAGAAATATGCGGAACGGGAGCAGGAAGCACACGACGGCCGTTAACACACTGATTATTATTGGACGCAGATGTAGCTGCGTTTTTTATGCATACCCTCAAATATATCATAAAGTAAGTAGCATGAACGCAACAATGGTATTTTTTTTATAGCATAAGGGGGCAAACGAGAAATCGCAGCCCTTTAATGACTACCGACGCTCATGGACCTTCGGATGATTGTTACGCAGATGCGTTGCGCTCCTATCACCTATTGTGGGGGGAGAAGGGGGGGCAATGGGCCACCAGCTACTCACAAACCACACTTAATGTTACAATAAACAATATTGTGGAAGGCGCAGGGCGTGCTATTAAACTCGAATGAGTTGTAAAATGAGCTGTTGATTATTACGATTAAAAAAAGCTCAACTGCCCTATATTTACTAATTTTCTGTACTGCTAACCACAATTCCTAAACACGAACGTACAATTCCGGCCAAAGTGCGTCATATTCATGACAATCGCCATTATTTTGTGGTTACTTTCTATTTATTTGTCGGCAAAATTGGTTTGCCGCAAATCATTTTAGTGTTCGCTTCGATGATTTCGACACGATTTTGGAGCTTACCTCCAGAGAATCAATAAATTTTAAAACATTTCATTTCGAACACCAATCAAACAACTAAGTTACTGGTTTGTACCACTTTCAACATATTTTTTATTAAACCGTTTGGAATATTTTTTAACTCCAGCGAGAATAGTTATGGAAGTTTCGGATTGATTTGGGAAGCCCTCGTTAAACTACACTAACTACTTGATGTAGAGTTTGAACTTCTAAGTATATTTAACGTCGTGGCGTATTATGAGATTTATACGCAATACCAATATTATAATGAATCAAAACGTTATAAAGAACGTTATAATGATGTTGGAATTTGTTTGGTTTTAAAATAATTTATGACCAATAAATGATATACAGCTACTTATATTTTTTTGCTATTTATCACTATATTTGCAATGCATTTATGCCATCGCAATTCGGTACATATAATATATATTTCTTATAAAAGCTGTCTGTCTGTATAGCATCAATTTTATCAAAATCTAATGACCTTATTGTCATGTGAATTCAGCCATATATAGAGCGATTCCCGAGGAAGTTTTAAGCTTTCAAATGTAACAATCCGGCCTCTGTCACTCTAGGGTGTGGATCAGGTAGGTTTAAATGAAAATAAATCATTTACTACCCATCATTTTTTGTATCTGCTTGCAGTATCTAGTCCTATCATAAATGTAATAAAGAAAAAAAAAAATGTTTTATTTCGAAATAATATTTATTACATTTACAGCGTGTGGGTGCAGTATACAAATATCAAACAATTGAAACTATAAGAAGTTTATTCGATGTCGTCTCCATTGGCTGTAATACAGTTGTTTTAACGTTTATGCCAGTAATGACTAGAGACACGCAATATTTCCATGGAGAAATTCTACACTGCCAATCGTACTGGCGTTTTCGGATTGTTCTAGGCACTCCAAAATATAATGGCGTTTAGAGCAAGCTGTTGTATTCTCTGAAACTGACCATGAAACATAATCCTGCGGATTAAGGTCGGGATGAAGGGTAACCTTCAGCTCTGATCAAGTCCGAAACGTATATTTTAACCAAGATTAGGTATCTTTAAGATCTGGCCCCGAGTCTTGCTGGAAGGGCCATACTTAGTTATTGGTCAAGGTATTACTATGGGGCTTAACTACCTTCTTAATAATGGTATCATGCTGCACTTGTTGCGATATTCGATACTTTTTACACAAAAATATAATTTGGTCTCATAGCTAACATCCCACGTTGCACACTGTCGACTGATTGGGATTGGTGCAATGCAATCACAGCGGTTCTATTCACTTCATCACCCCATTTCATTTTAATATCGCAAAATATTGTACAATATATTTGCACAAAAAAAAAACAGACCAGTCGTAAAAATGACATATTCCAAATTTGAAGAAAATATTTTTAATTTTTTTTAAATTGTAGTATTATTTATGGCAATACTAAGTATATTAGTATAAGATTCCAGTCTTCACTATTTCTTTTGATAAATCTGTAGCGAATTTCATTGAAACGTGCAATCTGAAGTTAGTAATTGGATGAATAACTGTTGTTGCTCCGTTGTTACGTAAGGTTTTTTTATAGTATTGGGGGACAAACGAGCATTTGGGGCCTTTCAACGACTACTGATGCCCATGAACGTCAGCATAATTACGCCGATGTGTTGCCCTCCTTCACTCCGTTGGCCCATTGGCGGGAGGGATCCCGCCAATAGGCGGCTGCTCACAAACCGCACGAAACGCGACACCATATATGTCACTTTACAGCGGTAATAGCTTATTTATTTACCTGTCTTATAGCTCGCCTTTACCTAACAGCGATAGCAAGAGGGTAACATTATCCGAGTGCGTATGCATTAGTGAGACATATTCACGCATGTTATTTCAGAGAAATAACTTTTTAACTCTGTAGCTTTGAGGTATATGTACATTCGACTGTAAAGCACATTTTTTGGGTGCTGTGGAAAATGTCCCTAAGTACCAAATTCTAATATTTTGTGCTAACATTCTAATGTCTTGTGTTAATTATCAGATCGTCCCAACGGCAGTATGGGAATAGAGACTGCACTTGTGTCAGTCCAAACAGTCTTATTTATAGTAATTTTTCTAGGGCGGTCTTAAATGTTAAATTTTCTGAAGAATCATACACTTTCAAAAGTACTTGCTAAGTAGCACTGTTATCCATGATGACTATAAAAAGAAAGGTATGTAGCACTGTCAACTGATGGAATTGCCGAAGCGACGATAAACAGGATGAAAGATAACAGCGTACATATCTCTTAATTTAAATTATCAGCCTACAACAGCCGTTTAAGATATAAACATAAAAGCTAGGTTATGTTCATAACAATATGTATCTTTTAGTAATATACTGTCGTAGAGGTACCTCTCCAGACCGCCATAAAGTGAGTAAGTGGAGCCGCACGAAACGACAACTATATATAGCTAAGATATAGACTACATAGATACAGGCAAGGATAGTCCATGCCGTGTGCGCAGCACGGACTATTAGCTATCATTATCACTGCGTCAATCGGTCGTTAATCAAGTAAACTGAAAGGGTATTAAAAACCCTATATTAGCGAATTAATAATAAAGTTGAAAATGTGGTGCTACACTGACAATTGGTGGCAACTAAATGCTTTTTCATTATGTTACATTGGCCTAGCAACAAAACTGGTGCTGTAATTGACATTCGGAATATGTTTTTTTTTGTTGTGTCTTTATTTTGTATTACTGCATTATAGTAGAATTTGGTCCTAACTATGGCGGGAGGTAACTTCTACTCACACTACACAGTTTTATAGCCTGCAGATTGTCTGCTGGTAAAGATATTACCAGTAAGTAAATATACGAAGTAAATAATAAAAATTGAGAGTGTGGTAAACCACACGACTGAATAAAACTAAAAAAGTTTACATCATCCATCAGCTGTGAAGAAATGATTCCACGCACTTCTTTCTCTTGCCCATAGAGTAATTTACGAAACTTAAATATGTCTCTCATAACACCTTTGCTAATATATCTATATATCTCGCCCTCATTTCCGTTGGTATCGTTTTCGTAACATTTTCGATATGTATTTACCAGCTTATTCCCTAAGATAAAGGTGAATAAAGGAGTATTAGTTCAAAGATATAAGAATTGAACGGCAACTGGCGGAGATTTAAGCGAGGACGTAACACCACAAATATTTCAGTTAACCCAAGTGTGCTTAAATTTTAAACGACAACATTATGCTTAGGTATGGATAGTTATGCAGCCCAAGTCTCTTGGTATCTAATTCAGTTTGCACTGCCACATATGTAATAATGTATAACAAATGTTTAATTGTTAAGTATTATTGAACAAAATCATAAAATATATTTTTTTCGCCTATTTCTGAACTAATATTATAATTTTATTATTAAACATTAAATATCATTGTTAGGTTATACTATATAATATATTTATTCCACAGTTCACAATGTATTAGTAGCTGGCAAAAACTACATGAGTTTAATTTTATTTTTAGTTTTTATTATTTATATATATTATCATTACTTTTAGTTTCATTAATCTTGTGATGTCACAAGTATCTGATTTGTCTGTAGGTATTTCATTTGTCTGTACCCATAATATTATAGGACGTGAATTTTAAGAGATTTTATGTTCTTTCAGGACATGCTAGGTAATGCTCCTATGTAACCAACGTAAATACGTAATATATACGTTCAGAAAATATGTACTTATTTTTTTACATATTCGGAATCAAAATCGAGTAGTAGTAACTTTGTACAATGCCTTAGAAAACATTCTGTATAAGCTTACATTGAGTCTTTAAAACGTAAGGTCTGCCCATTAATTTTAGTTATACGTTAGTTTACTTTAGGTTAAGAAGTTATAATACACCTCAATTTATTTAAATTAAGCGCAATCCGCACCCGCTTGTTTTGGTTTTAGCAAGTGTTATGAAGACGTTTTTTTTTTGTCTAACGTTACATACGTAAAACAGAATCATTTTTTTAACTTTAATTGTATCTACTGTATCTTTAGTTACTTTAATATGTATATATATATATATTATTATATTTTTTATTATATATTTGTTTTGTGTTCGATTAATTATTGTCTAAATTAACAACAACAACACATTCACTCCAGTTCTATAATGGTGTAGGCAAGTGAACTGAGTGTCACGTATCACTGTCAGGTATCTACATAAAAGTTAACGGGGACTCACTCACTCATCACTACATCTAAGATACTGCAAGAGATAAGAGATTCAAGTTTTACGTAGAGGTTTTTTTCAGGACACATTTACCGACTACCTACTCACTGTAGCCATTGTAGGGGAGGATGAAAGGAGGACAAAGCATTTGCATAAGTGTTATGCAGATGTTTGTAGGCATCGGTAACTATCACAACGCTCTATCCTCCTATGATAAGAAAAGTCTAAGACAGGATTTTGTTCCCTTCCGTATGTATCTATAACAGAAAAAATCTAACTACTGATTTTATTTTTAAAGTCCGACGAAGTGGGTACGGACGAGTAGTAGTTATCTTAACGATACATATCATTATCTTACTTAGTTGCCTATCAAGCCTTCTTAATCATATTCTTAACAGAACTTTTTACGATATGAAAAATAACTGGGAAGATGAGTCATGAATAAAATAGCGTGAACGTAACAGGAAAAGTTTAAAAGTACCAAACTCTTTCGCTTGCATAATCTAAGACGGAATCAAATAAGAAACTGGTTAACGTAGTAACCCTATCCACTTTCTTATACCATAAACGTTGTTAGCTATACGACCGCGTGTGGAAGTTTAATAATCATTTAGCAGGTGTTGTATAGTATGACTCTTTAAAATAGCAGTATTACAATAAAAGTACTGGTTACTGAACAGGATGTGTACCAGAGGTTCAGTTAAATTTTAAGTAAACAAGACGGCGCACGTGTTATGTAATTAAACGTGTACGTGAGCGTGACTTCTTTATAGCGTAATGGGAGTGAAGTAAGTTTTTTTACGATAGTTTAAATGTGAAAAAGCAACCCAGAATTATAGATTTTCTTTTTCTGTCCATTGAGATCACCTTTTCAACAAATTACAAATCGCAGCCTAAAGAAACCGCATTATATACTAAATGCAATAAAAATAACACAACCCTACTGATTCGACCACCTGCAAAAGAAGAATTCCCTCAGGGGGTGCAGATTTAAATGATGTATTCCTGCCCTCCTAACTTCCATTAAATATATTTTGCCTCTGTTTTTGTATCAAATATTAATATTTAGCGCCTGACCTTCTGCCCAATGAACGTTATTATGAATTTTATTATGATTTTACTTTTTTCTAATGTCTACAAAATAGCCCATGAAGTGTGAAGTGTACACGAGCTGTATAAATAAGTAGTAGCAATTGTTGGTGTCAAGTTAAAAAAATGTAATTCTTAGAAGTATTAAATATTGTTAACAATAATATTTATTTATTTTTCGGATATGTTAAGGTGTCGGTATTTCGCCTGATTTCTCTCTGGTCGCTTGGGATTGCCGGCCAATCAGAATAGAAGAATGAGGGAACAGAGAGTGTACTTGTGTCCGGGCAAACACCTGTGCACTATAAATGGCCTGTGCAGATGTAAGAGGTAGTGCCATGCTTATAAGAGGTAGTACCATATTGCATAGGAGGAGACAGTGACATGCATACACTTTCAACAACGGAATTGGGCCGGCACGGAGGTAACCTCTCGCTCACTTGATACCGTCATAAAGTGACACTTACGATCTCGCATCCCGTGCGGTTTGTGAATAGCCGGTGGCCCATTTGAGCGGTTGGGTGCATCGGCATAATTATCTTGATGTCCATGGGCGTCGGTAGTCGACGAAAGGAGCCGAGTGCTCGTTTGTCCCCCTATCTCTAAAAAACGATGTCACTTCTCAATAGACATAGCCCATAAGGCAATATTATATTCCACCAGCCTAAGCCACATAACTCGGGTCCTAACAGTATTACTAACTAAATCCGAGTCAGGACCACCAATCTTAACTTATGCCGAGGTATCGCCTTTTTGTGAGGCATATTTCAATAACATATTAGTATTTTATTATAGTACTAATTACAAATATTTTCTTTTTCTATATTTTTTTTCTTTACTTTGGTTTATAAATTGTAACAACAATGTACCCTGCTGTCTCACCAATAAAGTTATTTTTACTTTTTTTATTAGCGTGACAGTATATAGTTTATATTCATTGTCGAAAATGTGATATTCAGCACATTTTGTTTAACTCGGGCCAACGTTTCTTGTGATTAGAGTTTAAACAAACAAGCTCTTCAGCTTTATGTTATTATTATAGATAATATTATATTATTTAAGGTCCATAAATAACAAAAGTAAATTTTTAATTTAAAGTAGTTATCTTCAGTGAAGAAATTTACACTGAATATTTAATTTACCCGTCACATAACATCTTTGAACACCTTTTAAATGTATTGGTTGAAATGTGTTCGACGTTTTCTGGGATTATATTCTCAGGGTATGTCTTTGAACACGCTTTCTGAAATTAGGACGATAAATAACCGATACGTACCCTGGTTTTCATCTGTTTATTTATATTAGTTACCAGACGAACATATCACATTTTTTTGTCTACTTTAGTGGTGCAGCTTGATATATAGTTACTTTTATGTTCCAAAACATTAAAAGATGAAAACGTCGTGTTATATATTATATCAAATGACAATTCTATATTATCTATTGTCTTTTTTATAATATAGTGTGTACACTTAAGTGAGAGGTAGTGCCATGCTGTATTGGAGCTGACCTGGCACGGCCGACACCTGTCCGGTCGTACCTGTCACGCTAATAACACCGCGTAGAGCGAGAGTTATGCTGATGCCTTAGAAAATTAGCGCAACAACATGATAAATGTGCGGATGTATATGAATCGTTGGTAGTCGTCAAAAGGGTTTAATTTCTCGTTTGCCCCCCAAAACAATAAAAATAATATATAATACTGGATGAATAAAGCGAGCAGTTAATTTTAAGTTTCAGAGTAATGTAAAAAAGACTCAATAATAAATATTGAATATCGGCCATTATTCGTACTTTGAAATAGGCCATATATTTCAAAGGAAGGATGTCGGCTAACTTTGTACTACCAATTTATGCGGAAATTGTGGTCCAACCCGGACCAGATATATATATATGTATATGTATATGTATATGTATATGTATATGTATACATATATATGTATATATATATATATATATATATATATATGTATATGTATATATGTATATTTATTTATATTTTATAGAGGGACAAATGTCCGATTGGAACCTTTCAACAAATACCCACGCCAATGAATATACCCAGCATAATCATGACGATTCATTGCCCTCCTTTTCTCCTTTCAACAATGGGCCATCGGCTACTATTATTATTACAATTATACTATTATGTGAGCACAAACCTCATTATTATGTGAGCGAAAGGTACCACTACCTCCTCCTCCTATCGTATCTGGAGGACGTGTATGTCGTACACTATCGTCTTCACAAAAGCAGCCCTTAAAACTAAAACTATACTGGTTCATCTGCTTCCGCGAGCATTCTGGGAAAATCGATTAAATTGGATTTTGGGAAAATCGATTAAATATAGACAGACAGGTTTTTGGGACTTTGTTTTATATATAATAATAAGATAGACTTTGATCATGATGTCAATGACTACGTCATTATTAAATAGTATCCTTGTTTGTGTTCCATACATCATATAATTTGTTACAGATTAATAGTTCTTCTCGGCGCTCTGGCCGCCGTTCTGTACTCAGTTCATATACTCGTCAAAGATTACCAGTCACTCACCGCAGCCAAGGTGTTAAGATTCCTTTTCAAAAGGGATACAAATTCACGTGAGACGTTGGTGAGTCTTTATTACACTAGTGAATATCTAGTAATTTAGGAAGAGGTAGTGCCATGCTGCATAGGAGGAGGTAGTGCCACGCATGGTGCATGACATTACATCCTCCTATGTAACGGAATTGGGCCGGCACGCCCGGGGAGGTACCTCTCTCTCACATAACACCTGTTAAATGACATTTTCAGTGTCTCATTTCGTGCGGTTTATGAGTAGCCGGTGGCCAATTGGGGGGGGGGCAAGGAGGGCAACGCATCAGCATAGTAGTTATATGGATATTGATGGGCATCGGTAGTCGTTAGGGGGCTTCGATTGCTCGTTTGCCCCCCCCCCCTATTCTATAAAAAAGAAGATAAATGTGCAGATGTATAAGGGCATCGTAAGAAAGGCTCCGATTGTTCGTTTTCCCCCTATTCTATAAAAAAGGAATTCATTGTTCTTTAAATTATTTGACTCATTGGATAAAAAGGGAAAAGGATGTAGTCTACGATATGGTTTGTTCCTTATACAACAAAATAAAAAGGATGTAGTCTACGATATGGTTTGTTCCTTATACAACAAAATAAAAAGGATG
>JAFELO010000458.1:56566-69386 GCA_017140195.1 Eumaeus atala
GAAACAGGGCCGATTTTTTTTCCGGCGGGCCAACGATAGGTCGGATTGAATACGGCTGAATGAAATAGCGCCAAAAATACGATATCCAATAAAGCCAGACTAATTGCAATAAGGCGAATAACTATCCGCGTTTTTGACACGTTTTAGTTCTTCATTTTAAATCTCGCGGCGTTGCTTGACTTTATAACTACAATGGTGTCCATCGTAGAATACAGAGGAATAGAAATACTATGCCCGAATAGGTTCGGTAGTGAGTTATTTTATTATTACCATTAAATCATTTTTTTTCTAATTCCATACTTGTATCGGCTACTATCACTACCTAAAATCAAAAGACTCAATGACGCAACTTCTGGCAATGACAATCCGGCTAATTGTTAGTTCGCCATTAAACAAAACGGTCTTGTTTTTGAAAATATCTTGCCTTAAAGTTATATAGCGATTTATACTATACGACTACGACATATACACGACTACTGCCACACAATCTAGCTTAATTGTTACAAGCTTCTTGGGTTCTCAAATATACCAGATATTCAGACTTTTTAAATATATCTGAATGTATCCAGTGTCACTCGAGCTAGCAATACGAATGACACCTCATAAGTTTGAATCTGTCAACCCGCTCAGGTTGTAGGTGGGAACACACACACACACACACATATATATATATATATATATATATATATATATATATACACAAACATGCACTCGAAAAATCCCTTCGTCGGACGCAGCAGAGCGAAAACAGCATTTCACTCAGAAAAGTCATTTAATGTGATTATGATAATTTGTTAATGTAAATACAATTTCGTTTCATTTTTTTCATGCACAGAGCGATTCCGGTGCAAGGTTTTAATGCATATTATTCACGAGAGAAGCTGGATGGGTTCGCTAGTAACTTCTTACACTAAGAGCAAAACTTAATCAAGATTTTGATGTCGTCGACTGACAAGTTCTCATGATAAATTTCATATAGTAAAAGTGAATATGAGGGTTTACTCAACGTTCACAATTTACGGTGTGAAGTAACCTACCTGATGGGGTCAACAAGTTGGGGCCAGTCCCGTTCTTTTATACCCTTACTTAAATTATGCAACGTACTTGAAAGACAAAGGCATTTAAGGGCCAGTATGTAAATAGAAACCGGGACTACCATTATTGATCAAAGCTCTTACTTTTCCATTTGTCGTTACGACTTATCCCGTCAATTATTCACAAAAACATAACTTTATAACATAATAAGCTCCTGCTTGTTAAATGATAAAATTTGCTTGCCATGGCAAGGTACAACACGTGTTGTCGTTGTAGTTTAAATAATTAACAAGCCCCAGAACGTAGTTAGTATAATGAACATTATATAATGAAAATATAATGAACTTGATAAATATAGCTTAAAATATTGTCCATAAATATTATTCTATACATGTGTAAATTATGGAACTTGTGTATTTTTAATGAAAAGCCAAATCTGGCTTAGTTTTGATAATATGACATTTGATAAAATATAATGTATTTGTTACGCTCAGCATATAATATATATTGTCTGTGGTAAAGATCTGTTTATCCCCTGGCGAAGCCTCTACAGCGTCCACCGAAATTACTCCCATGCACTCATTAATTTTTTTATAGTATAGGGGGACAAACGAAAAATCGGAGCCTTCCAACGACCACCGATGCCCTTGAACGACAGCATAATTATGCCGATGCGTTGCGTTTTTTCACCTCCCCCACAATGGGCAACCGGCTACTCACAAGCCGCGTCAAACGCGATAAGTGCCACTTTACGGCGGTTTCAAGTGAGCGAGAGCTACCTCCCTGGTCGTGCCGGCCCATTTGCATTCCATAGGAGGATGTAGCATTGCAGCATGGCAATACCTCTGTGTAAAATTAATTTGAATATTTATTTACGGTAACCCAGGGAGCAATTACAGTTTTAATATAACGATATTGTTTATAGGTTTGTCTACAATTTTTTAATAATCGTTAATAGAGTAGTTTTAAAGATTAGAATTCACAAACAAACAGACAATAAAGTGATTGTACAAAAATATTGTGATGTGTTCTCTTAGTGTTTGGGAATAGCTCTACATTAATTTTTAGGAAATAATTTGAATGTACTGATAAACAAACATTTAAATTCTGAAACAAACTTTTAAAACCTGAGTGCCTGCTCCCCTGAGTTACTGAGTAGGCTACCGTGTCACAAAGATGATAGCCGAATAGAAAATAGGTACGTCCTCAAAATAACATAAGCCCGAAGACTTGTTATGTATGTGGGAGTTTTAAATAAATAATAGTAATAATAATTAAAGTAATACCAAGCTTCTAGAATATTAATCTTTCTTGGTCATAATAAACTATGTTTTAACTATTACCGAGCTCACTAGGTGGAAGTTTTGTAAGAGGTAGTGCCATGCTGCATAGGATGCGGTAGTGCCATGCACGGTGCATGACACCACATCCTACTATACAACTGAATTGGGCCGGCACGACCGGGGAGGTGCCTGTCATTCACTTGATACCAAACACCTACCTATTAAATAAAATACATTTTTATAATTGAATGTCGTTTCCGATTATCCTCTTGGCAGAAACAATAGGGTTTTTGTTACATATTGTATATTATAATAGACATATACCACATTAGAATTGATAAATCCAATCCAAATAAACCGAGCGACTAGAACGACCGTTTCATTGATTCACTGAAACATAATTAAACCAAATTCTGTGCGTACATTTCAAAAATGTCCTAATTATTCCCTAAGCCGTTTTCCGCCTCCTCAAATAGGGTAAGGTTTAGAATTAGGCGAATATCGTTATCAGAAACGATCACGGCAATGTCGTTAGTCTTCATTTCAAAGGAATTATGTCTAAAATTGGAAGCGGCAAGGCGTTCGAGCTTCACCCTTTTCATGTTTTATTTCGTCGTTTTTACATAGATCGTAACGTTTGTGCACAAAATGAAACGTAAAGGTGAAAAGAATTCGTAAATACAACGGATCAGGGAACGTTAAATATTTGATCCCATACGCAGCGTCAGCGATTTATGTCCTAAACTAAAATGTACGAGTATGAAGGCAAGTTTTTATTCAGTCTAAATTAGTCTCTATTAATATAAAGAACTAAAGAAAAATGAGTGATCAGATAATGATAATGTGATCAGATTACGTTCTATATTTAATGTCATACGCTGCGGCTGCAATGTATCTGCTTAAGCACATTGTTAACAATCAAATGTGTGTACGCAAGTTTTTATTTATTCCATTTTTTTTCCCTTTTAACATTACAACTAAAAAAAGACCGTTGAAAGTCATCAATGTATGTGCTTAACAATCAAAAATGTATGTATGCAAGTGTTTATTCAGTCCAAATCACGCTCCATTAATATAAAACACAATGGTTTTATAATTTATTAATTGTGATACGCGGATGTATATGTTGTTCGTATATTCCCATAATGGTTCAAAATATCAATGATATTGTTAAAACATTTGATCATAATCAAAATTTTGATCTCAATTTCAATCTTCTTTTTGGTATTAGTTCATTCGGATATTTTGTTTCATTCCAAAAGTAAATCTTAAGGAACGCAAAAAATACCGGTAAACAGTCTTAATAATGAATATAACATATTTTTTTTACTTCTCGAAGACGGAAGAAAAAATAAATACTTTGTCTATTTGGAAATCACTCGAAAATTCTATGACAATTCCCGCGACTGCGAAGACGTAATAAATTCGTTTGTTGACATATTCGAGTGTCGCCAAAGATGTAGGTAAAGACGTCGAGTGGAATAAATTTTTTGGCACTTTTCATGGCCGCTATCTATTTTTATTGTCGTTATCTTATATCACAGGCGGACTCGCGAGCACTTACCCACCTCCACCAATGACCCTACCTACCTCTCTGAATATGGAGCGAATCATGGGAGATGCACGGGGGTTTGCTCACCAGCTCTATTCCCCAACATGCAATTCTTGACTCCCTACACATTATTTAAGTGCCCTCTCGTTATTTCAATCTCCCCAAAATCTTGGTGATAGACTGGGCCCACTCTCTTCCATTCGATGCCGTCCAACGTGACATTTCACTCGTTTTTGTACAAGTCACATTCCCACGGCATATAGTCTCAGGTTTCAGCTTCATGACCGCAAGGACATGATGGCAGGTCATATAACGCCATCCTGTACAGGTGACTCCTAAAGCACCCGTGCCCTGTTAGTATCTGTGAAATAACGTACTCAGGTTCCACCCATTGATATGCCAGATGCGATGTAACATCTGGAAAGAAGCAGTACAGCTCCCCCCCGTCGGCATACGCGCCCCCCAGCGTGACTGCCAAATGGAGATGACGTCGTCCACGACAGCGTTTTTCTTTTTCTTACGCTCCTTGCCCTTACCCATGAGCACTCCCCCTGCACGCGTCCCACTCGAAGAACCTCCAGATCGGCAGGCAGAACGCCGACCAATACTGGTAGCGCCGCACTGTTGCATAACCTGTAGGCCTTCGTCAATAAAATCAAGGATGGTCTTTCGATGCGTAATAATACACTATGTATAACATAAAAGTGAGAGCGTCGACACCAAAGCGCTGCAGCATATGTCAGAATTGCAACATTGGTTCCATGGTACAGGAACCTAAGTGCCCGGTACTTCCCTGCTTCCCGAAAGAGCTGGCGGCCTTCTAGCCCATCAAAACCGCATGCAGCGGAAAGGATCTAGCATCGCCTATGTGTACCACAAACACCTTGGTCACAGACACACTTGCGATCGAGGCACCGTTCATCCTAATCATAGTCTGGGTCTTGGCTGCGGAAAGTGTTGACCTATTACGGGTCCCCCAATCCGATCAACTGTTCAAGATCGTGGAACATTTCTGTTCGGTAACGGCGCGCGACGATGCGCCTCGATCGCAAACGTCTAATCGTCTGCGTATGCCACAAAGCTTACACCATCTGGTCTCGGCAACTTAATGATATCGTCCAGGAGGAGCTTCCATAGTGTGGGGCCCAATACCGAACCCTGGGGATATCCCACTGTGGAAGCCTTCCAAAGCATGCAGTGGCCAACTGTGAAGCCAACATAACAGTTCCAGAAACAACTTACGAGAGTCTGATAGATGTTCGGATAGATACCGTTAGCTTGCGCTTTTAACAGTATCATCGGCCACCACCTATTATCGAAGACTCCGTAGATGTCCAAAAGGACGAGTTGGGCGCACTTATATGTCGAATTATCTACTACCTAGAAATCTGATTTTAATGCGTTTAGTGCGCAGTTGGGCGCCCTCTAACGAATTCATGCCGATTTTTAGAAATATCACGATGCAAACAGGGAGCGCAAGTAATTATGAGACGTTTTAAATTTTTCCTGGAATCGGCAGTAAAGTCTTCCATTCGATGCCGTCCAATGTGATATTTCACACGTTTTTGTACAAGTCACATTCCCACAGTACATAGTCTCAGGTTTCAGCTTCATGACCGCAAGGACATGATGGCAGGCCGGTAGGCCTTTGGATCTGCATTATCAATGAACTTAACTTCCAGATATCTGGAAAGACCCCTTCTTTGATACACGCTCCGGAAGAAGCCGTACAGGCGTTCCTGATAATCTGTCGAGTGATTTCGTCTAATCCGGGACTTGTATTCGGTAAGCTTCTAATATTGTGATTCGCAGTGCAGTCGACACTGCGGGAAGTTGCATCTGAATCCCTACCGAAAGGAAAGCATGCATCAGCCACTCGCACTTATCGGTGATAGTTGTTGTCAATTTCATATGCATATGCTGATGCACAGCAGTTTTAATCTAGTCAGAATAACCATCTAGTAGTTCTCCGCCATGAATAACATTCTTCGGAGGGCGAAATCTACCAGTCGCGGCTCAGTATGCAAAACCACATGGATTTTCATTTCCCGTCTTGGCAATGTCTCTAAAATGTTTAATTTCAACTTCCTTCGTGGCCACTTTGTATTCTTATCTGGTTACATGTTGGACTTCCTGCAGTGAGATATCGCCTGTGGGATTTCCTCGCTTTGAGTTTTGCCAACATCGTCGTGCGGCCTTGACTTTACGGCGCAGACGGTCAAGAGTCAGACTCCACCATTCATAGCCCCCTGAACTCCCCATTTGCGATATCCGAGGTTTATTTTGGCAGTTGGCACAAGGATTTCACTAAACTGCTTAGCAAATTCATTTACTGGTTTCCTGGAGTCTAGTTTACCCATTCTCAAACATAGCATCGATCGAAATCAGGCCCAATCTACCCCTCTCTCGCGAAAATCTGGAACGGACTGGTGAACAGTTGGAAATCCCTTGATGCACCCTTTTGATTACTGACGCCCGTAAACATCCAGATTACTGCAATATACACACGCTGGCCTCCGCCCCGCCAATTGATACCACCACTGGTTGTGTGATATTGGACGCGGCAGGTTACTGTATAGCACGTTTGTTCCTCGTGTTTATTTCACACCTCGATTCCAAATAGTACTTCATACCATTCCTTTATCTCACAAAGACATGCCACTGAAATCATTTCAATTTTTAATCATCACAAAGTATAAAACTTTTTGATCGATGCTTAAATAGGAAACCCTCCAATAACTTATCCAAAATAATTCCGGTTTCGCCCGTGAAAAACACGGGCAATCGTACGCTAAAGTATAACATATGTATCAGATACATGTCGCACAATAAATGTATATAAAATCATCTATTTATCTGCAAAATTGTGTGAGCCTATCGTAAGGTTCACTTGCGTGAAAATTATAATAGAGCTACTAAAAGAATTTAAAATTATACAAAATAACTTTACCATAATTAAAAAAAAGTCACTATTAATTGTTAAATTCGTATATGAACGAGCTAGAATTTTCTTTTTATGAAAATAGACGCAACAGTCACTCGTCACAAAGGAACAGTGTCATTTCAATGTTCATACCGAAATGCCCAAAAGCATTTTTCATTAGTGTATAACTAACATTTTCATGTTTTTTTATGTGGGAATGCCACGGAAAGCCACTTTTATTACGTGTAATACAAACTATGATACTCTTGTATAAACTTCCAGATGCCCACTGTGCGATGGGGGAAAATATTACGTTATGACAACGTACAATGCGCTCGCTACCTCTATTGTGAGCTGGGAGTGCAGCGGGAGGACAATGAGATACGACTAGGTCTCATCAGCATGCTTGAGTGAGTACATTACTTTTGAACAAATTGAAAATATATTTCGTACGTATTTTTGATATTTTAAAATGTAATTTACCTGATGATAAGTCGAAACCGGTCGTAAGTGTAAAATGAAAAATAAGTAATGTGGGAAAAAAATGTGGGAACAGTATACAAATTTATTTTATTTACTTAAAATATAATTTGCAGAATTAGGTTTAAATGTTTGCAAAATCTTGATAGTTGTAGATTTGTAGAAAAGATATTTCGGTGTCCTCACTTGGCGCAGTGACAACATAAACTGGATTACGACGCACGTTTCGCCAGCGGTAACGAGTTCGAATCCCGCCCAAATCATCATTAATTATAGGGTTATACTTGTGTGTCCAATGGGCCATCCATTGGAGGGACTGAAGCGCGGTGGAATTGGATTATGATATCCATTGTCAACGACCAGCTTTCGCGATACTTAGAAGATGGTCAAATAATATGGCCGCCAGTACGATTTCTGCCACGGACGTTCAGCTGGTCTACTCATACGGACTTAGCGGGCAAATTATGCGATTGGATCACCAGCTTCTTGACAAAGCGCAGCATCAAGGTCGTGGTTGATGGCGCATGTTCCGGCCTTAAATTTGCCAATGCTGGTGTTCACGGCTGTAGGCTGGTGTTAGGTAAGCACCTAGAAGTAGTAGGATTACCGCCTATTTCTTGGAGCGCTGTTCACTCTCCTTCATCCAACAGATATCAAGCTGCACGAACCACGACGGACTTAGGAAGCCTCTTACTAAGTTTTTCAGTACACCGAGTACTGGAAACACATTGCCGCGATAATAGAATTTAGGCCTCTGTTGTACTTCATCTGTAATAGCAGACGTCACCTTCCGAACAAAAAGAATTGAAATATTCAATTTCAAGAGAATATGAAAAATAAAATGTTGAAACTAAAAGAAAACATTCTGCGTTAAAAATAAAAAGTGAAACGGTCAGTAATTAAATCAGTAATGTTTCACTTTGTCAAAATATTGCAATTTATAGCGGTACCTGGGTGTCTTTACTTTAAAAAAAATAAATACAAGTGTATATGTTTTCTGAAGATAGTATAATTCTCAATTGAATCAATTACTACCTGTACCAATAATATGGTCAAAATTCACAATTCTTTAAAAAGGGATGAGACATTTCTGTTTCACGTGTTACAAAAAGAAAGTGATGTAAATTATCGGACATTGAACTGTTAATACTGCAAATATTTACTAATGTTGGTTATAGAAATGTTTCTCTTAATTAACGGGATATTTTATTTGTAAGTTATCAAATTTTAATCCAAAATAAAGTGAAATTTTAGGGCGTGTAATGTAAGCACTAACGTCGCTAACTTAAAAACGCTACTTTAGAAAAACTGAATAGGATTTTTCTTTCAATCTTCTGCATTAAAGCTTTATAACTTTCAAATAAATACGTACAGAGGCAGAACAAACATGATACGTACATAATAACAGTATCTTACCTTATTTTATGCTAATAATTTTATAGTTACTATTTGTCCTCCTATAACTCATATTAGGGCACATCTGCATACCAATTATGTGGATGTTTATGGGCGCCGGTAGTCATAAAAAGGTTTTGACTTCTCGTTTTCTGCCTTTTACTATAAAAATATTGAATGACACAGTTCTAAACCTGGAACAAAAGAATTCAAGATTGTGTACACAAGATAATGTTATACATTCTGTGATTCTTGTAAGAGATTCATGGCCTCGTCGACATGAATTTCCTGCTTGCGTAAGGTGTAAATAAATCTACCTGCTCCTATACTTATGTTATAAACTTGAAGAGCTTATTTGTTTATCGCACTAACTAGTAGTCGATTTGTAAAACTCTATCGTTATAGAGTTTTAGTTTATAGTCTGTATATTACGAATACTATATAGCGTTACGCTACGACTAATAAGTGGACTAACAATTTGATGGAAATGAACAGAACCTCGCAAAAATTCCAATGGATACGAAAAATGGGAAATATTCGTTCCATTCCTTTTTTGTGGAACGAGCACACCTTTGACTATTCAATGTTAACAGGGAACTCAAGTGAAATAATTATCTTTAATTCTATAGTCAATAATACCCGACGTGGGTCTCTAAAGGCTCCAGCCAAATCATAAGATGCGTCCGTTAACTACTGATTTGACAACGTTCTTATGGCATTAGGATACTGGTCGAACACTAAAAGATTAAGATTTATATCGATATTATATCGTAGTCTGGTCCTCTTCTCTCATAGTCTGTCCTCTGGATAAGCACGTTCAGCCTCGTCCTGAGGTCCTTGGTTCGAATCACGGGTCGAATCAAAGTGTTTTTGGGATTTGTCAATTTCTAATAACACACCGAAGTCAGGACGTTGGGTGTATGCTCGGAGAGCACGAAATTTTACTCCGATCGTGTTGGATTTACTTTCTCATTAGAACAGGAGAATAACAGAACAGGGAGTGTATTTGTTCCTGCGTACATATTAATGCACTGTAATGTGTTTTGTGCAGTTGGCTAGAATCTATAGATGGCCGTCGTTGCCGAAATTCGGCTAGAACGACATTATTATTATTATTACTATATTATTTATATCCGGACATTATTTTTAATCTATCATTTAGTTGAGTTCTATTGGTGTGTGAACACGCCCACAAACATTCTTTTTTGCAAGTTTATGTGATATACAGACGCACTGTTTTAATTATTGTTGATAGAAGTGGTTTTCCCCTGGACCCCTAAATTTTTTTAATTTGAAAAATGACAATGCTACAATTCTATTCACTTCATTACTTTTATAGAGGACACGCGGTAAAATATGGCTATTATTGTACGACGAATATAATGTATATGCTACGCACAGCATATAATATATATAATCTGCAGTAAAGAGGTGTTGGGGTATGGCGACGTACACTGCTCCGGTTTGGGCGGAGAAATAAGGCCCATCTGCGCACCGCACAGAGAGGTTGCCTTTAGGGTTACCAGGCGATGGTTTCCTTCTGCGAGACCGTCATGTCCCAGAAGAAAGCCGACGAGCGGGTGAGAGAGGCCGCTGCGCCCCTTGGTCCCCACTAAGACTTAATTGCTTTTGTGGACAACCGCCCCCAGCCCACAACGGGGCATCGCCTTCAACCTTTTAGTTTTAAATACCATACGACGCTGCAATACACACGCGGCAGATAAATGAATCGCGGCTATTATTGCACGACTTATACAGCACATTCATCATTAAAAAATATTAAAGTCTGTTCAGTATTTTCAGTGATTAGCGGGTACAAACAAATAGGCAAAATTTTAAAAATCTGGTTTATATTTTATCAGTGTTTTACAATGACTATATCAATTTCTTGGAAATATATTTATTAAATGTACAATAAATTTTTACACTCTTGTTATAATCTAGTCACCATGATGAATTGAAAAGAAAATATGGGAATATTGAAAATAACATATGTTAAGGCGTAAATTATGTTATCAGTGTAGATATTGATAATTATAAGTATAGTATAATCTTCCTCTTCTCGTTTCCCATCACATTCTGACCCACTGTTGGGTGCAGGTCTCCTTATTGGTGTCATCCTCCCATGCTGCTCAGGCTGCTACTCTATCATAATATTATATATTTAATGTTACAGGTTAGACACAAAGCCAGAAGATCGTGAAGCCCACAAACAATTCCAGTCTGCATTCATCATGGGTAGATCATGCACAAGTTGTCAAGATGTCTGTACCAAAGAGTATTTCTTGTGCCCTGTTAATAAACAAATATTGTTTAATGTAGTACGATATTTGTTGAAGTCATAGAAAATAATAAAGGTTTTTGTTTATGGTATAGGCGGCATACAAGATATCGGAGCCATTTTACGATTACCAATGCAAATTACTATCTGCATAATTACTATCTCGATGCGTTACTCTTCCCTCCCTCCTCCCCTAAACGGACCACCGGCTCCTCAGAAACCGCGCAAAGTGCGACACCGAAGACGTCACTTTACGCACGTATCGTGTGAGCGAGAGGGACCCTCCCCGGTCGTGCCGGCAGAATTCCGCTGTAAATCAACATTGCACTACCTAAAGGTAAAGTTAGGGCAGTGAATGTAATAAAATAAGTAAAATCGCATTGGTCCGAGCGCTACGACGTGCCTTACTACTGCCATAACATTGTAAAGGGAAACTTATATTTTTTGCAATTGTTCATAGTACGTATGTATCATCTGTAACGCTGTTATAAAATCTTAAATAATATAATAGTAAAATATATAGAATAATGAGTATAGTGTGTTCATAGTTTGTTAAGGAAGTATTAGTTATTTTAGAAATAGAAATAGAAAAAGCTTTATTCAGAACAAAGGCAACATTACAAAGAGAAAGCGATAGAAAATGAAAGTGTTAAAAATATTATATAACAATAAACAAAAACAGAAATTCTTAACAAAACAGCACAGACAAGAAAAAACCTGTACAAATATTAAATAGAAAAGTGGTGCCACTCGGCTGAAGTTGGAAATACAATGCAGTATACTATATAGTAAATATAACACCGATATTCTGTGGCACTGTTGGGTGTGGAAAGGAAGAAAATATAACAACAGAATAAAATATATATAGTGACAGCTTAGAACAGTAAGAGATAAATACAAGTAGCCTTATTAAATAAAAAAAATGATTTATTTGAAAAATGCTCAAATTAATATTAATTATAACATAATCGTAATTTCTGGCCAACAGGCATAACAACAGTGAAAATAAGTATTAATTTGTCTTGTAATAAATTAGATAGCGTATTATAGTGATTTTGTCAATAAAATGTATTACTAGTTGTATTGATTTTTTTAACTTATCAAACTATGGTGGTTCCGTATACCATTTGTATTATATTAAGTAATACTCAATAATAAAACTGAAAATAATTAAAATACAAACTTTTGATAAGTGAATTAAAAGTACGAGGGGGAAGGCTCTGGGGAAGTACTTGTTTGCTCACACGAGATCGTCGAAAACTGACAGCTATGCTGTCGGGTTTCATGAACTTTATGAGTAGCCGGTGGCTCAAGGAAGGCAGGAGGGAAGGAGAACAATGCATTTGCATAACTATTATGCAGATGCATATGATGTTATGGGTGTAGGTAGTAATAAAAAGGCTCCGTCTGCTGGCTGCACCCCTATAACATTTTGTAATGTACTGTGGTATTGCAACATTGAAGACAAAATGGGCTGACACGACCGGGAAATAACGACTTGAGTAAAATCGCGGTACACAGCTAGTAATAATATAAACATTTCTCTGCTACTTATGCCAAATACGTTTCAAGATAAAACACCTACTCAAATAGCACCATGTCGTGGCGGTGGAGATTATTACCCTGGCGTCAACCCTGACACCCTGGGCGAAGCCAATTGAATGTAAAAACGTAAGAATGCGTAAAAAAATACAATATGACCAGCCAGCTTCTCGTGACTATTGATGGGAAATGTAGGTAGTGCTTGTGGCGAGTATATTGTATGGTGTTTGATGAGTCTTTACTAGGTTATACTACACTGATGCCGCTAAGAATTTAGACGTACTCTCTGTCTCAAGTCTCTCCTGCATAATTCAAGCGATGATTGACAC
>JAFELO010000458.1:74392-92475 GCA_017140195.1 Eumaeus atala
TATACTGTAAATTACCATAATACTTGTTATCTGCCGGTCCCTTATTGATTCTTGATCGTTTCGCCAGAAGGACTGAAAAAAATTGTCGTGCATGTTTTTCCTACAGTGGGAAACTACTCTCATTTTCTTGTTGTTGAATTCTATGGAAACACGCATTGTATTAGGAAAAGCCAACCCACTAAATCGCACAAAAAATCAAATGTTAATTCGATACACGTCAGTCGTGTGAAACATAAATTTCCAAATTCCAAATCAATGTACCTAACGTATCGTGAAGGGTTCGTATGGTAAGGTTCTCCAAATATAATTCAGTGTTGGCTATGTGGGGTCGGCCTAAGAATACCTTCACTCAATCCAAGCCCAGGGCGACGTAAGAATCGACAAAGGGCACTAGTCTTTTAACAACGAAGAGGTTTCAGCGAGCTGGTTGTTTGGTGTCCTGTATGTTTTATAGTAACAGTGACATACGGGAGCACCGGATGGCGCTCACGCCGAGTGACGGCAGTACCATCTATCTAAGGAATGAGATTAACTTTATTTTGGCGGACAGGAAGCATATATTTAGAGACTTCTCCGTGACTAACAAATTTAAAACCGGAAGTGCGCACCGATTGTTTAGAACCTCTGTGCATGTAGGTTCTGGACGCAAACGTGTCCGAATAATACAGTCGACACTCTACCTTAACTTCTGATTAACCATGGTAAGTTCTAAAAAAAAATCTAACTGGAATTAAAAACCGGTTTGATGCCCTAGATATGTCGGAAACTACAATAAAATTTTTAGGACGATTTAGGAAAATTGACGAGGCCACGAATGGCGTGATTGATTTCATGCACAACGTGGGTGAAGAATATTGTAGGAGTAAGTATACGAGCAGGAAGGCCAAACTCTCGGATGAGACATTTTGACTTATGAAGGAAACTAGTACGCCGAGGCTTTCGCAGCCCAAATACGCAACGGGTTACCGAAGCGATTGAATGGAATAGAGGGTTTTTGTGGAAAAGCTTGGAAGAAATTACCTGTCTAAGATTGTTCTGTTTTTGGGGTTACCGTTTCTTCAAAGCCTGGGATCTTATCTGAGATCGAAACAAGTTTAATACGTCGCAAGCTACTCATCCCTAACTAACGATCCGCGTGCAAACCTAACACGACATTTGTCAGGCGATCTACCGGACGTCGCTTTAGTGAGATTAGTCTGGCTCTTGTGTAGTTTCAAGAGGGAATAGCTCAGGGAAGGACAGAATTACAGTGAAGCTCCTAGAGCACGAGGCGAACCTTTATTAAGAAAGCTAAAAAAGAGTTTTAATTTTGTCTTTGAGCGGGGCGTACCTCCCAAGGCATATATTGGAAGTGACGTCGTTTTGATTTTTAGGAAGGGTGACCAATCGTTTCTTCAAAATTATAGACCAACTTCAGTTTTCGACCATATTTACAAGTTGTTCTCAAGAGTCTTGACGAATCGTCTCACCACGAAACTTGACGAATTCCAGCCGACAGAGTAGGCTGAGTTTCGCAGAGGATTTAGCACCATGGACCACATTTTCAACATAAGGCAAGTTGTACAAAAGACACATGATGCACAGCCTAAATGAGTCCTCCCGACGTATTTGCCTTAGGATGAACTTGGACACGACAAATGTCATGTTCAACGAACACGATCGTACGCAAGTCAACATCGATGGTGCTATTCTTGAAGTCGTAGACGAATATAGATCTACCTCGGGCAGTCATTGCAATTAGGTTATAAATGATAGACTATCTGTGCCAATCTCTATTAATGATATAAAAAATATAAACAGAGAGCTTGTTTGTTTGTTTGAACGCGATAATCTCAGAAACTAGTGAAACGATTTGAAAAACGTGTTTAATAGTCCATTATCGAACATGGTTATTTAGGCTTAGGATGTTTCCCATGATGCTATGAATAATATTACCTGGGTTATAGTGGTAAAACCGTCTGATCATGCTAGTTAATAATAATGCGTAATACCTTTATTGATGACTAACGACGACACATTTAGAGATACTACTTTGACCTCCTTTATCTCATTCTCTACGTCGAAATATACAGTATCTCTCCATCCGCACTAAACGCGTCTCAATGCGTGTGAATTTTCACACCAACACTTTTTTCACTTTCTTTCGCTTCATTATTTTTGATTCATTAATTTTATATCTGTAAGAATGTAAAATCTATCCCAGGCGATTTTTTTTATGTATTATGTTCAGCCTATCCCCTGTTTTGATGTCTTATAGTTTTTTAGGATTAGGATTAGTTTAGTGGGAGTGTTTATTGGTTATTTTTTTTAGTAAATATGGTCATCTAAATATTTATTTTTAACAAGTATACGCTTACTCTGTACAATAAGGTCTTCGCTACGTCAAGCGGACGCCCGCCCATTTACATAAAATAGAACCGCCCGCGGTCCTTGTGACGCTGCAGCTAATTGTGTATATGTGTTATCTTGCGGTCTGCATATAGTACCGAAGGTCCAAAGAGATGAGTTATTTTTTAAAGGACAAGAGAATATAAATTCACTTGTGGCATATTTGCATATTTCTAATGTTATCATTTCTAGAGTAAATATAAGAGGACCCTTTTGTTCATTAGGTTTTACTTTACAGTAGAGATAGAATTTCAATCTCTGGGCGATTATTGGTTGGTATAATTGTAACACAAGCATTTTAAATTGGAAACCGGGAAACCGAAATTCTTGATGATGAAAGTGTTGTGCTTATAATGTTAGATACATTATGTGTCAAAAGTCTTATTCTCCTAAATATTTCACAAGATTTTCTTTGAAAAGCAATAAAAATATCTACAAAGATGTCATCTATAATTTCTTTAACGTGCATGCAACATCAATGGTGAGTAATATAATAGGGCTCCTGTCCGTATTACTTCTAGAATTTCTATGAGAACATTATACAACAAGTAACATATTATATATAATAAATATAAAAGACCTTCAATGAGGTACACTTTAAGACTTCACCATGGTTCAAGCCCTGTCCTGGCGGTGGGGCTCAGTAGCCTGGGGTGAACCGGAATACCTTGGCCGAGGCAACATTTTTGTGGAGGAGTCGTCGGTCCCTTGGGGGACTGACTAACCGTCAAGGTGACCTGATAAATTCCAAAGGCGGCATTCATAGCAATCGCGATGGTTTTTTGTATTTATTTGGCACTACAATGTGCCGCGAGCCCGGCACTCCACTGGACCACACGCAGGGTCGGTGGAAGTACGTAAATGCTTTTCCCGCGTCAATAAAAAAAGACCCACTTTAAGGGGGAAAACTTGCAATAAATAATAACAAAACACGAGAGCTACACCAAGCCACAAAATGTTGAGCTGGTGTAATTTAAATATGAAATAATACACCACTGCGGTGTGACGATAAATTAAAACGACATGTCATCAGTCAAACAATTCATTTGAATAATGAAACACACTTCACGCTATTGTAGGTTTCGTAACACTCGGGAACAATAAGAAAAACCGGATTTGTACGTAACAAAAGGCTTCATCAATTCAATTCTATTTACATTATCAACCCTTTATAATATGGTGTGATATACCGGTGTACGACCGATATAACAACAAACACGTTTTAATATTAATTTAATAAACACGTCAGGTAATATAAAGTTTACGTGGAATGAGTATGTTTTAGTGAACCTTTCTCACGTGATACCGACTTAAAAGTGTTAGTTATATTGTCGCCTATGATAGCCCGTGGCCCCATGTGCGGATATTAATGGGCATTGATACTCAGCATATGTGCAAAGTAGTAATACTAAACAAAGTCTAATTTCTATATAAGCATTAAAGGTACAAGATTATTATTATAGAGCGTATTACATAAATTAAATTATTAATGCATTATTTATTTATAATTATTAATGTAAATAATTATTAATAAACTAAGTTATTAATGCAGGACATTGGCTTCTAATTAAAAGCAAAGTTTAATTGAAACTGTCACCTCTTTTCCGCGGTGATGTCTTTTCATTAGAATGAAAGTAAATGGTACTTCGTTAAAACATTTTTAATAGCCCCACTCACTGTATCGATATTAGCGATCGCTTGCAAAAGCGGGGCACTTCGCCTGTTAACAATAGGAGCACATATTAACAGGCAAACTATACACTAAAACCTTACTCGGGAATCCATGAGTGTAATCTGCATGAACATCGGTTCCAATGATTTTGAGAAAATCGCCTACAGACAAATAGTGTTTGTGCGTTTTGGCCTCACACATAATTGCTTTGCAGATTTTCTGTTTCAGTCTTTTCCCTTAAGTTGGTCACCGGAAGCTCACACACCGCTCGAAAGGCAACCGCGTGGCTGCCACTTTCTGGCGGTAACATTTGAGCTAGAGGGTGATCTTCCCGGTCGCGGTGAAGCACGGCATCTGAGCCCCAAATACTCACTAAACTGTTAAGCATCGGGTACCTTCGCGGCTACTACTACTACTTCCTAAGAAGTAACGGACTCCAGAGCACTGCAGAAAGATATTACGCGCCACATTAAAACTCCACCAACCTTTAGAGTTATCATCACGATGGCTCAATTTAGAGGAATTTAGAAACTTTATGAAATTTAAAAAAAAATTACAAAGGAACAAATTTAAAAAAATAGTAGCGCTGTTTAGTTATGTATTCTGTTAATTTAACTCACTTTGTAGCATAAGCTGGAATTCTTATCACTATGTCGAATCTCCTCGCCACATCGCTGTTGGTTTAGTTGCAAAGTGATTCTTACTTCTCACAAGGGAAATTAAATAGTTTTGCCTCAACATACATTGTAGCATTAGGTTTATTTAATAAATATTAAACTATGGTTTCAACTTTAATTATAACACTTTGCGCGAAATCTCAGTTTTGATATGGAAACTTTAATATCACGTTTAAACTAGCAGTGACACACGGTTTCTCCTGCAGATACTCCATGGTTGCTAGATTAATATAGCTTATAACTTTCCTCGATAAATGGGCTATCCAACATTGAAATTACATTTCGGGCTAGTCACTCACGACGTGAACGCATTGGAATAAACTCTTCAGTTTTATACATTGCCTTTTTATAACGTCCTTTAAACGTTGCGGCCATCTATCACTAGAAGCATGCATACTTTCTATGGGGTAATTCTTCACTGTTAATGGCATGGATTGTTTTAGGGAATCCAAATTATCGTGGCGTTTAGAGTGAGCCATACTCTCTATAGCTGACTATCAACCATAATCCAGCGGATTAAGTTCGGGACTAGGTGAAGGGTAGTCTAACTCTGATAAAGTCCGGAACGTACGTCTTAGCCAAGATTGGGTGGATCAGCTTTTGTCATCTAGTCCCGAGTCTTGCTGCATATGGTCATACCAACGATATATATGGAATAACCGAGTGTGGTCTATACTCGGTTATTGAACGTGATGTTAGTAAGTGACTTAACTACCATCTTGATGCACTTGTGTCGCTGTTGTGATACCTCTTGCACAAAAAACATGGCTGAGTCACTACTTCATAGTTAACACCCTAGCAAATCATCACTAAGTCGTATAAAGCCCGCGTTGCACTCTGTCGACTAATTGGGAAGCTTCCTTAGAGCTTTGAGCGCAAGTGCGGTCATTTTATTGTTACTATGATGTCCAATTAAAAAAACATCATCCATAAAAGTTTTTTCTCCGACCTCCCTTACAGTCGAAACAACTACGGCAGTTTTTTTCATGAACTCTACATGGACAGCTAGACCTTCCCCTATTACAATCAGAGGAAGTCTCGTTGCACGGGTTAATAACCCGGCACACAAATATTTGACTACTACCAAGTGTATGGAGGGTTATAGAAATCGCATTTGGCTCCATAAAATTTTTACGTGAACTAACTAGATACCAGAATTTAAACTTATAGTCTAAATCAATTGCTTTTTAACAGATTTGTGAGTCAATATTGCCACTTCGCCATACGCATCCGCCCTGTCGGATCTATGTAGATATACCATTAATATTGCCATTAATATCAAAACTACTCTCAGGCTTGATCCATGTTTCGCTTAAGGCTGCTATAGGTATATACTTATGAGCATATGCTCACGAGAGAGTAAGAGTTCAAATGATACAGAGTTAATAATAAGGAAATAATATCTGCGATACTTTTTCCTTGAATATCAATATTACAACCAGTGCCTGACTTTTATGTATGTAATATTATATTCCGACATAAGCTCTCTTATTCTTCTTTCCTTTTTGTATATGGCTCATATTTTTTGTAACGACACATTACAGTTAACACAGTGCAATATTGTTGTATCACAGTTTTCGGTTTGGTTTTTTGAACATTTAGGGGAATTATTTTTATTAGCTAAGGAAAAATTTTGTGGTATATCCAAATTTCCAGCAACGAGAACATTACATCACCGGAAATATGCACGGCTCGACTTTAATGCGGACACTTTGTATATACACATACACGCGGGCAGACACGATCCCTGAAAAACGATTCATATCGTTTCACTGTTAGTCCATGAACAACCATTTTCGTTCACATCGCGCCTATTGAGTCTTTTAACGGAGACAATACCGTAGTCATGGCATGTTAAATTCTTCAAAATTTCTTTCTCTGGCATGTCTTTTTCTATATTATTTTATAACACCATAAGATTTCGGAAGTTTTATAGCACCTCGAATTTTATTCCGAAAATGCTTGGACGCGTAAAAATTACTCTTCCCTTCGTTCATTATCAAAATTAACTGCTATTTATGTAGGATTTAAATATTTTATGCGGGCTATATTATCAATTTGGACAAACTAAACAATCTTGCCTACGCAAACTGTTTAGTCAATGCGCTAGGTCTTACAACACATACCTCAATATTTGGGTTTTCCTGAGCTTTTTTAGACTTCGTCCCCACTTTTCTCCTATTCCATCCATTCTCACATTAGTCCATCCATCCTCATAAGAACTATCCTTTCTAGTCCTCTTTTTATTATTACCCATACTCCCATCCAAATCTATCATCTCTGCTGTATGCTTTCTGGTCATGCATGTCATTTCCTTACGCTGTTACACCTACAAATGGCTCAAATTCATCCCTGTTGTTATTATGGACACTCATTATCAATATTGACCGGAGTACGATTCCTAACGTGGGAATCACATTAACACTCGCCGCACAGTTAAACGCAAAACGATAAACCAGTTCTAGTAAGTATAGCTCTAGCAGTAACGTACGCACGATCGTGTGGTTCCATAATTACTATCTCAACTAATTGTAACAACCCCAATAAGTGTGTAATAACATTTCCTATCGAACTCTTAACATTTGCACATTAATCAAATGTGTCATAGAATGTAGAATAAATTATATATTCTTTCGGTACACAAACAACCTTTAACTGCAGGAATATCTAATTTTTTATATTTAAATTCGAAACACATCACGGCTCAGTTACACAATATGTACGTGGCGTATTACATAAAGTCGTGGTCACGGAAAAAAAGACGTGAAGGCTTTTCTTATAAGTCTTTCATAAATAAATTACTAAATATGTGAAATCCGATACGCAACGTAAAGTGGAGAAACGTATTTATTATTAGAATGTGCAGATGCATTAAATATAATAAATATTTAATTCAGCAGCACATTCGAAGAATAAATACATTACTCTACTTTATGGCGTTTACTTTATAAAGTTTATGACCCCTTGACCTGTCAGACTGAGTGGAGCAGTGATATATTCTAATTAAATTGTCTGAAAACCTGTTAACATATACATCATTGCAACGACTGTATTAGAAAAAATAAATACTTTACAACACTAGCAGTGCCTTGCGGTTTCACTCGCGTAATTGCGGTTCTATTTGTAACTAGTAGCTATTAGCAGCGTCGTGGTGGTTACAGAACAGAAAATATTTCTGCGCATCATAATACACAAAAATATTTTTTCTAATCCAACTTGTAATTTCTGATATTAGCGCACTGAAAGAAACAGACTCTTCAGTTTTGTTGCTTTAGTATAAATATCGAGGATAGAAAATGTAATTGAGTTAAACCATATTTAGTGGCATTGATATATAATTGTAAGGGTAAGACACGTTTTACCCTATTTTATATACTATGTCTTGCCATATTGCCAAAATAACACATTTTTATTGCACTTACCAAACACTGCGTACCGCTTAAGCTTTTTATCTTGCCACCTTATTCTTTTTTCTAATCATCTGTTAAGAAGACTTGGACTGACATCCTGGAAGGCTGCAAGTTAATATGATTTGTTGTGAAAATGTGAAATACATTGTGACGTCTTAAGATTTTATTTACGAAAAGGTTTTACTTAAATACACAGTCAAACTATTGGAAATCAAACGGTTGTTTTTTTATAACAGAGTGAATGTCGATGTTTTGGTGATCAGCTACAGCTGGTTGAATTGATTAAACTAATGAAACGAATAGCAATTAGCAGTATCCGTTACATATTACTTACGCTTCGAACATCAAAATATGTATTAATAATAAATCTTAATTGAAGCCTTAGCGTCGTGATTATTCACGCGTAGGAAATGGACTATGCGTAGAATCGTAACACATTACTCTCGAGGAGGCTTGGAATATTGTCGATTGCTTTGGAAAAAGTACAATGATGTGTAAGAGAGTAGCTGAGGTGACAGAGTGACGCTGAAAATAACACCTCTTCGGAAGGTAAAAGGTGTATGCACAATATGCAAGTCCCGGTGTCTTGGTAAATGTCACACGCGATGGCCTGAGGGAGCTATCGCCAGCTCGAAAAGACCTGATTTGTCGGTTTTCTAGTGCAAACATTTGCTAAACTTTCTCATAATACTTCAGCGCGAAAAATGCCTATACGTCCGCCGATCACGCCGATCAAAATTAATCATAACGCTACAATGTCACTAGCTTCAAAAAAATTGCAACACTATTTATCTAACATCCCTCACAAATGAGAATGATTTCTCAAACACCTGACAAGCACAGAAAACGAATTACAGTTTCCCAGCCGACGTTGTGTCGGAACGTGGCAAGTATAATCCGAGCGGAGAGAATTACCTACTGCCTTGAAGAGTTTTCTATTTTTATATTTCAATATATTATTGAGGGTTCCGTTAACTTTCTTTAACTGGCTGGCTAATACCAATAAAATATAAGTCTATATGACCTTGGAGACAGTCTGTTTATTCAACAATTAACTTATGTGACACTTAGTGTGCATAATGCGCATTGTACTAATACAAAAATTAGATTTTTTTATCTATGAGCATTCATGGAATAACTACGTAGATAATATGTACAGACACGGCAGCGTGGTTTTAGGTTTTCGTTCCCCACGTTGGTTCGAGCTATGTCATAACCCCGGCTGTGCCTTAGCGGAGTAGTAGGTCCATCTTATAAGGATCTGTAAGGTAACGCATCTGCATAACAGCTCAGTTGCACCAAATAAGACAGCACAGAGGAGCAGACAGCAAGACTCATTTGCTTCAACAGCTTATTCTTATAAATAAGCTGGCAGAAATAGTTTATTACCTAGGTCTTAGTATCCTCACTTTCCCGGATGCTATAATACAATTAAACATTATATATATTTCGTTGTTAATAATCCAAACCGTGTGGTAAAGTAATTCACTAATTTAAAGTAATTATAAACTCAATAAAAAGGAGTGGTTGTGGCCAAATTAAGAAAAAACGCTTTAACGAAGGATTTAAACGCAACATAAATCTTAACCGCGTCTACCACACTCCACATTTCTTTTTACAGAATAGGGGGAGAAGGAACAATCGGAGCCTTTTTACTACTAGCGACTCCCATGAACATCAACATAATTACTATGCCTATGCGTTTCCCTCCTTTCTCTTCCTCACAATGGGCCAGCGGCTACTCACAAATCGCACGAAACGCGACACTGACGGTGTCACGTTACGGCGGTATTATATGAGCGAAGGTACCTCGTCATGACGTCCCAATTCCGTGCACAATGCATGGCACCGCCTCCTCCTATGCAGCAAGGCACCAGCTTTTCCTATGTATTCATTACGCTTAAAGGAAGCAATAATTTTGCTACATTTTTTAAGAGCGTGTTACTCGCCATGTTGTATTTTGTATTAAATAAAAACAGATGCACTTATCGCCTTTTAGGCATTCCTTGCCTGGCTTCTATAGTCATCACTTTTAGCTATTTTGCGTTTCCTTTTATGCGCTTGTAGAGGATGCAAAGAGTTTATATATTTATATACTTGAATTCGTTGTGATCCTTTCAAGTATTTTATATCTGGCGTCCATTAACACTTTTCCAGGTATTCGTCGCATAGCGTTTGTCGCCATCGTTTTAGGCATGTGTTGCTTGGCACTTATAAAATAAGTAAGTTTTAGCTATCTTCGACATGTAGTATATTAATTCAAATAGTTTCAACAAAAAAGACAAACTGAGTTTTTTCCAGGTCCTTATTATTGAAAAGAGTTAGTATAAGGGAGCTAACAAGAAATCTGAGATTTGACGACTCCCACCGCCCACAGACATCCGCATTATTGTTATGTAGCTGCGTTCCACCTTTCCTCCTTCTCTCCAGTAGGCTATCGGCTACTCGCAAACCGCACGAAGTGCGACAGCATGACTATCACTTTAAGGACGGTGTCATGTTTTTTTGGTACTTTACAGATCGCGCTGGTCTTGTTAATGTTTTTGCACGTAATGAGCTAATAAAAATAACGAGGAATTTAGTCGCGTTAGTGTAAAATCATCAGTTAGTTTGGTACTGGGATGGCTACGCAGAGGCCTTCCTTCACATATCGTGCGCAAGCTGCCCCTTTTGATAGAGACAGGTTGGGGAACCCATAAATGCTCTCTGACAAGACAATAATTGTAATAAAAATACGATAATAAGCCTTTCATTACATTGGCCTTAATATGATGTAGATAAAATTAGCTCTCTACTGTGTTTGTAATGACCGTAAAACGACATTCGCATATCTACACTGGAAAAAGAGTTTGACACTTTGTTAAATTTGAATGCGTATTCGCTTAGAAAGAATTACAATTAGAACTCATTAATTTCAATGACAGTCTCGATAATTAATGGTAAAAGAAAACATTTAAAAGTAACATTGCTAAAGGAACTAAATGAAAAATTGAAGATTCATACTTTAACTACCAAACATAGTGTTATGAGAAAAGATAATTAGTGGAGTGAACAAACGTTTTAACAAACACTATTAAATAGTAAGTACGACAAACACTATTGTTGGTTTTGTGTATAACAATTTTGGCTGACGCGATGAAACTCACTGGCTAACACCTGCCCATAGTGTAGTCCGGTAGTGTGTGAGGTTAGTGATTCTCTCAGTTCATTGTGGTACTGAACAACCACTAAAACCATCGCGAGAACCATCCTCATCCCTTCTCCCTTTGAAAAAGTGTCCCGGAAATGTAAATCGCCAAACCTCGCTAGCCGGTCACTTAGGAGACTGATGCCATTCACACAGATTGATTGCCTCGCATTACAGGACAATCCCAACAATTTCGGAACAGTGCAGTTTGATGAGGTTCACATCCTCGCTACTTACCCATGCGCAAATGCGCACTGTCCTTCTCTTCAGAACCTCTTCTTATAAGAGGGGTACAGAGAAGAGTCGGTTTAATGGGATTCGATGAAGATGTTCACGTCAGGGTACTGGCCCCTACCGCCACGAAAAGCCATGAACCGAGGTATATAAATAAGAAGTACAATAGATATTCATTAATATTATAAAAAAATGCATTTTTTGTGGTGACTAAAATAAAGTAAAATATTTTAAAACTTATAACGTTACTATAGTTAATAGGTAGAAATATTTTTATGTTTTATACATTAATTTTATACTATATTATATAATTAATTGAAAATTTAATACGATATTTTAATGTTATATTTTAATTAAATTATTAAAAGAACATGTTTTGTATTAATAACAATTTTATCTACTATAGTATTTGACTAAACTAATATTATAACTAGATAGCATAAGGCTACAGTTTAGTTAAAATTTTGAATAACATAGGTCTGGGTTGTTTTATAATTTCTTCGCCAATAAATTTAATTAAACTTTTCGCCAATAAATTTTAAGGTTGTCTGGATGCCTTTGCAGCTTCACAGCAAAATGAAAAGCCAAAGAGAAGACATACAACAACAGTTTTCTCTGTTCTATTAACACAACTGACTTTTTACTGATAGCCCTAGCCTGAGCAATAATCTTATTATACACAAGATATTTTTGAAAATCAATGTACAAAGTATACATTTTTACTATGTTTATTTGTCTCTATATCTCGGAGTTTACCTACAATGTTTACGCAGCTCATGGGCTAGGCCATGTGTTACTTTTAGTATCGATGTCATAACATAGAACAATCGGTAGCATAACTGAAAATGCATTAGATACTTCCTATATCCTACTTGATGGAAGAGCAATTACATTGCGACTTGGGTACATTTCTACATTCCCAAGATACTTCCTCACAAGTGTCTGAAACCGTAACAACAACAACAGCTTAAAGTTTGAAATTAAATTTACTTATATAATGTTACTAAGATTTTTTCGTAATACATATACGATCCACCCCGGCTTGGCTTATAATATATAATAAGTATATATATAGTAATATATATATATATATATATATATATATAATAAAAAATCCCATCACGAGCAAAATATCACGTCCATAGTTAGATATAGGTAGGCCGCTTTAAGGCCTTAAGTACTTTCCGCTGCAAGCCCCCGCTGATAAAATTGCGAAAGAATGCTCCCTAGTAAGGCTCCCTATGCTTCCGCCACTGAGTGACACGAGGAATGTTGTTGTTATAAATGTGCTATCATTAGCTTGGAGTCCTACAGATAATCACTAATTTTAACCAAAGTACAATAAAACTTATCCTTTGTAATGAATTTTCAAATGCAGAAGTTGAACTAACAAATAACAAGAAATCCCACAAACAGGAAAACCACATGCAAGTATTGAGATTTGTAAAATTTACGATTTTCATTGACCATGTTGTTATTACAAATTTAAATCCCTATTCTTGGTATCACTTTATTCGACAAATATTGTAATATCATTTTTTGTAAGACGTAGGAACATGCTTCATAGCAGCTTCATTGGGCCGGCACGATCTGGGAAGTACCTCTAAGAAGAAGACCTGGGAAGTACCTCTAAGAAGAAGAACTGCTATGCTGTCTCATTTCGCGCGGCTTATGAGTAGCCAGTGGCCCGTTGGAGGAGGAACAAAAGTGGGCAACGCACCTGTTTTTTTATTTTAGGCATACCAATAGCGATGGCGTGAATGAATGGCTCATGGAAAGTATCATGACTCCCCCTGTTATTCTCAGAGCGAAAGTTACCAGTCGTGACAGACCTACTCGTCTGCACTGTTGCATAACCTCGCTTACAGACGTTACAACAGATATTGTTCGTCACATAAGCAGCTCCGTGTCCGTACTATAAAATAAGTCTTAAGCTCGATACTTGTAGTGAATATTAAAGTTGCTTTAAGGGCTTAAAGCAAAAAGGCCGATACGGTTTCGAGATCAAAGTAAAACTAGCCGTGTTATGGTAAGAGCACTATCACTAAACGTGACACGCTTGACGATGACATAAGAGGCGTCATGAGGATGTGACTAAGTCGGAAATTTTAAATTATGTTCTTTATCTAAAGCTTGAAGCGTACGTTTGAGAGTCGATTGTCCTTGATATGCAAAGAATTTAGCGAAAGTGTAATTCTGAGTCAGTTGCTTTAACTTTCAGACACATGCTTATAAATTCATAACTATAACAATTTCTCGGTGTATATGGCGGACAAACATTGTGACACATTCTTTTATAAACATTCCCATCATCATCCACTGCCCGCCATTCACCATTTTTTATAATATTCTGTATTCTATTTTTTTACCGTATAACGCTTACTTTCTATTAGCTATTGTAATTTAGTATGGCAATAAATATTTACATTTAGTTCAAATTCTGCATGAAAATATTGTGAATTTAAAAACCATTATTCTAATTCCGCATTCATCTTAAAATTTTGTAAGATTTCTTCTTTAAGAAGCGCAAAGAAAAATACCTTTATCTCAAAAGGAATTTTAACAGATCCTTCTATATACAACTGCGCAGTGTTAAGTTTATCACGCACATATTGAAATCACAGTTTAATTAAATCCTGTTTCATTCGATGTAATATTATTTGTTATATTTCTTTTATTTGTACCCACAATAATATAATGCTAGGCTTTTATTTCAAAGGCTTAGCATTATATATCTGCCACGAGAATTATATAATTTGTCACGTGATGACAGATGCGACAGTTAACGCCTGTGTTGAGCTTCACAGTCATGAGATGGGGATATATCGTGTGACCTGTGATGAGTATGGCTTGCTGATATAACATGATACTCCAACAAGGTGAACACCAATAGTCGATTAATGACTTAGGATTGTCACACAGGACACTTTATGTCGCCCTGACATAACACATTAACATAATATATAACTGTACATCTTTTAATGTGAGTAGTTCTTACTTACGGACAGATTTTATGTGAGAAGGATTATTAATTTATTACTTTTATTTACCAACTGTATCCAGAAAAGTTTAATCTAATTTCCGATAAGTAGAATTGGAAATTAAAATTTGGATACTGAAACGATGAATATTAAATTCACCAACACCTCTATTAGACATAATGAGGAGTTTCTTGATGATGAGCAAATGTTACTTAACCCACTTGGGTTACGAAATTTTCAAGTTTGTTCTAGGTCCGAGTAGGCAAAGTTCTAAACACATTACATTTGCGGCTTGACTAGAAAATTTGGCAGGTTCTAGATTCTAGGTTTGACTGCAGATAATTTGGTAAAACCTTCAGTGAGAGAGTATTTAAAGATGGCACTTATGTCCCATCCAAGGTTTTATTTATTAATATTGTGAGGCTATTGCATTTGCCATAACACTTAAATGGACTCAATACATTTTATGCAAATGTTATGTTTATACCATAAGTCGTAGCCTAAGCCAGACCACAATATTGTTGTCATTCGGATGCATTGATTGCCTTCCTTTTCTCAAATAAACCACCGGCTACTCATAAAACGCGCTAAACGCAACAGCATAGCTGTCACTTTACGGTGCTGCCATGTGAGATACTGTCCCTTGATAAAATGGAATAAGCAGACGGAGGAAGGTACTACGTTGTCTCTATCTCACGTTCGTACGTACGTTCTATCCCACTCTTACGCACTCGGAAACGCTAGCTGTCTCTCTCTTGCCGAAACGTGAGGGAGTGATAGCGCCATCCCGCTTGCGCCCCAGCCCTCTCATCCTTTTTCGGAATACGGTCCGGAATAATTGCTATTCCGTGCCGTGTTCAGAACTCGGGCGAAGCCAGAGCTCTTTTTTATACATAGTGTATAGTCTGTTAGTGTATAGTGTGTACAATCAAGGCCCAAGCAGAACTCAACAGGTCCGAAGCCGCACCGCGCGACATACTCCCCGACCTTTTGTGAAGAAAGGTCCGGGGAGTGAACAGCGAGTCAGGAGGAGGACCAACTCCACATCATGCCACGCAAGAGTGACAACCCGGACCGAGTAATCGTAACACGCCCACTTTTCCCCACGCCTCAGGCGATGGAGGATTTTCAGGAGGAACTGGAGAGGTTACACCCCCAAAAGCGCACGGCGTCCTCACCGGAATAAAGTCCCGACAAGAGTGTGGCCTTGGCAAGTTCATCGCTGTCACCATCACCATCTCTTCCACACCCCACAAGTAACGTTCCCAGCACCTGCTCGTCGACGCCGCCGGGCTCGTCCTCTGCTGCGGCTGCTGTGCTGTCCAACATCGAACCGGAGGGCGCGTCCTCTACGACTCTCTACTACTCTGCAAAGCCCCAAGCCCGCAGCCGCGTCGGGTACACATGCAGGTACGGTCTGCACTCGCCCACCCCTAAAGTACAAACACACCCATCGTAATCATCATCATCAGTCCCTAACTCCACAAACCGGCCACGAAGAGCGAAGGAGTACCCACCCATCATAGTCCAGAACCTTCCGGTCTTTCATCGCCACTTCTTAGTCCTTAAGGTTCAGTTGGGGCGTGCGCCGAACGCCAGACCGTTCGGAAGAGGAATTAGGTTCCTCGCTCAGACGCCGGAAGAGTACAGGGCGATCCAGAAGCTGTTGATGGACCTTTCAAAGGTAGACGTGGCGGTGCAGTGACACTGCTACTCCCCACCGGCGGACCTCCCCACCAAGGTAGGTATTAGAGGCCTGCCTGTGGGGACGAGCACGGACAGCATCGCCGCGGAGCATACGGCCCTGGGCTTCTCTGTGCGCTTTGTGCGCCACTTCCCGGCGAGGGAGGACACCCGGCCGCCAAGGGAGCAGGCGCACCGCAGCCAGCCACCCCAAGGCCTACACCAGCACTCAGAACAACACCACACATCACACCCCCAGTACCCACAACCAAGCAAACACCCCGGGGCCACGTCGAGCTTATGGACACAGCCCTGCCGGAAAATCGTTCCAGGTTTCAGCACTGGCGAGCTCAGGGAGATAATTTCTGAGATCGTCAGAGAGGAACTCGGGCAAGTGATCAGGGAGGAGCTCACTTGTCTGCTCAGGGACCCCAGGATATGGCCGCACACAGCCACAGCTCAGATGACTTCGACACCGCACACGTTCAGCCAAAAGGGAACCGGTGATGGATCGCAAGCAATTGCGAATCATGTACTGGAACTCCGGCAGCATCAGAGGAAAAGTTCGGGACCTCAGACAGCTGGCCTAGGGGTACGACATTCACGTCATACTGTTGGGAGAGACATGGCTGGGGCCTGGACAGGACTTTAAGATGGCGAACTATGCAGTGTATCACAGGGACGAGGTGTCGCCGAGCGGTAGCGGTACGGCAGCGCTCGTTCGGCGGGACATCGTCCATGTCGACTTGGACCTCGACCCCTTCTCTGACATGAACACAACCGGAATAGTTGTGCAAATGTCGGGAGAGTAGTTAAGAATCTACACGGCATACAGGCCTCCCACACTCCACTTCGACCTCACCAATATCCATCGCATACTGGACGGTGGGGGCCAGATGTTGATTGCTGGTGACTTGAACTACAAGCACACCGCTTAGGGATCGTCTACCATCAAGCGCACCGGCGCCAGACTGCAGACGGATTCGGAGCGACGGGAATACACGGTGCAGGGACCCCTCTGCCCGACCCACTTACCGACGGATCACCGGAGGAATCCGGACGTGTTGGACATCGCCATTGACAACAACCTCCAATTCACACTGGGCAATGGTGGTGCTGTATGACCTGGACACGCAGCATCTACCGCTCCTAATCACACTACACTCGACGGCGGTCGAAAGGGTGCGTGAACGGTCCAGAGAGAGGGTGGTCTTCCGAGACCGTATGGCCGATTTCACTATCGACGGGCAGCTCGAGACCGTGGGGGAGGTGGAAGCTGCGGCCTGTAGTCTCACGGACAAAATCTGGGAGACACAGGCCATGGCGATCGTCACCACGCTGGTCGAGGCCCGCCATCGGAGTGACCTCCCTCCCGACCTCCTCTCTGATCTCAGGAGGAAGAGGCAGTTGAGGCTCTGGGTCCGGACCTGCTGCCCGCTGATCAAGGCCGATCTCAATCGACTCGCTGAGGACGTCTCTGCAAGGGCGAGAGACTGTCGAGGGGCCGACTGGGAGTGAACCATCAATCGACCCGTTGCCAACGACACATCCCTAAACGCCCTGAACAGACGACTCAGCGGGCCGAAGACCACGATCAGCCCACTCACCGACTCAAATGGCCAACGCCACTACAACGCCCAGACACGAGCTGACATACACGCCAACCACCTGCAAACACAGTTCACACCGCACCCACCAGCTCCAGTAGCCGCCGAGCACCACGAGCACGTAGAGGGCCGCGTCCGAGAGTTCCTTTTGAGCTCGCCTCTGCCGTTGGGCGAGGGGGGATTTTATCTCCCCAGCCGAGCTGCGGAAGGTTGCCCTTCGCCTCTCGTGGCGCAACGCACAACG
>JAFELO010000458.1:92530-102568 GCA_017140195.1 Eumaeus atala
CAGCAGAGCATATCCCTGCGGGTTTTCATGGGGGCCGGCCGCTACGTCCGGAACGACGTGATCACGCGAGACCTGCGGGTCGACTCCGTCGGTGAGATTGTGGCCCGATCGTCTCGAGGCATGTTCAGTGCCGCAGACAATGGTCCGCACTCCCATCTGAGGGACCTGGCCCCGCTACACGCACGACCACCGGACGGGCGGCCGTACCCGCGTGAGCTCGCATCCCGTGATCCACCAAGCGGAGAGGGGTCCTCGGCCCAGGCGATCGAGACGAGGATCACTTACTCACACGCATAACTCACATCACACTCGGACATCACCTCATTTCACCACTCACCACACCTGCAAGGCCAGTAGGCCGCGGTGGTCACATCCCTATTCAGGCCGTACGGCCTCCGCATCTCGGTGCGCAACAACCCGCTATTAGTGGGTGGCCCCCATCACCGAGGGTTGCCCCTCGCGAACAGACCCGGGTCATGAGTTTCGCCTCGATGCCCGTAATCCTCGCAGGCCTTCCCAGGCCAGTAAGATGACCCACGGATGAACGGAACCTCCCCGAACTGACAGGGATCTTCAAGAAAAGAGTCTGGTCCTATCTCAAGAGACTGGCCTTTGGTGCGCCTGCTTTGGCGCTAATAGGTAGTATACATCCTGATAGTTAATTAAAATTCATTAAAGTAACTTTTATTATCAAGGCCAAGGGGACTGGGTTCCCCCGCCCATGTAACTCTCTAACTGGTGTTGTACTGTACTTCAGCAGTTAATGTCCGTTAAAGTATTTTAATGACTACAGACATGTTTAAAAATCCAAACAACCAGAAATTGTCCGGATGCTCCAGCTCAATCTTTACAAAGGGTAATCGGAGACTAAAATCCTGGAACTAAAAAAAGTGTAAAATCATTCAAACCAATATTGTGTAAGCGTGAAATCCCCAGTCACACGGTACAAATACGCTAAAGTATAATAATAACTCTGCTAGGCTACTACCCAAGTTCCCATTGAAACACAGAAATTATAGACAAGTAAGTGAAAATAAAACTACCCTTCAATCTACAGAGAAACCTGCCTGAGCCAACTAACAATTTTAACGATGTTCACCCGCTGTAATCGTACACTTTTTAAGCAAATGTGCTCCACTCGGAAAGCTGAAATATTTTTGGGTGCAAGTGAATTATATATGTTGTAGCTACAATGATAAATTTATATAATGTTTGAGTAAGAGGTGGTGCCATATTGCATTCCAGCGTAAGCAGACCGACACGACCGAGTAAATATCTCTCGCTCATATGAAACCGGCGTAAAGTGACATCTACCTTGCCGCGTTACGTGCGGTTTGTAGCCTTCCCCCAAGGGGCCCCCATCATAAGAGATAGCTCTTTTTAGCTCCTGTGATACAGGCGTGTGAATAAAACACATGCATAATTATTATCTTTATTGCGATAACATTGTACATAAATGTATAATCTGATATCACATAAACTACATAAGCTGTTCGTACTCTGGCGGAATATAGCACACAGTCCATTTGCACCTGGAAAGTTTCCGCTAGTTTTGTGTGTGTAAACATGCTGCCTCGCATTTTTTTTTAATTTTCAAATTTGTACTTCAAAAAGCTCCAACATCATTGTCTTGCCATCTTCAAATGATAATTAAATAGTTTTTTTTTTCCGCCCAGGGTCCTGTATTTTCGTATCACAATGCACGAATTATTAATATTTTCTAAATTAACGTCGCGCGGTGTGTGGAAGTGCCTCTGCCAGTCTGGCAGAAACTCGACGACTATCGGAGGGTACTCCGCTAGCCTGCGCGGCGGTTGGGAAGCACTGGGGTACTGGGCGTCTGGCTTTGTGCCAATGGTGCTCACAATATATAATAAACCATACATATATACATACGAAAAAGCGCTTTGGCTTAGCCCGAGTTCCGAATACGGCACGGAATAACAACTATACCGGACCGCGTTCTGAACACGGACGAGAGGGCTGGTGCGCAAGCGGGACGGCACTATCACTCCCTCACCTTTCAGCAAGAGAGGGACAGCATACGTTTCCGAGTGCGAGAGAAGGTCCATCCATCTTGAAACGAATTGAGTGCCGTTCATCGGTTGCTTGATTGTGCTCAATAGTGAAACAGTCACATAGCGGGCGGTAGAATCTATACTTTGCGATGCCGCATTTGGAATTATGTAATGCATTCAATGAAGTATTTTCTTCAATATGTTTCATCAGTATTGGGGTCGGCCGCCGGCGCGGCGTACCACTACACTTCAGCGACGTGCAGTAGAACAATACATTTTAGTCGCTTTCTATTCCAAATTACTAGTCTAACGAAGATAAGTCATTTTAACGTACAGAAACTATTAACTTAGTTTTAACAGAAAAAAAATCACACTGACATAAAAAATTAACAATACAGTTTAAAATAGACTTAGTGGAACATTTGATGTACCTAACAATATTATTAAACAAAAAACGACATCTACTTGAACTCCTGGTCACCAACTTACTTTTGATATTCTTTGATCTATCTACGCATACTAAACATTCGAAAATTATAATTCTATCATTGCTCAAAAGAGAATTATAAATGTTAGTTTATATAACAGTCTCGTGTTACATGTACAACTATGAACTCCTACATGTAGCACAAGACCTTATGGCATTTTGCACACAGGTATATATGGCACGTTATATGGTTACGTTATATGGATTATTATTGTTATATGCCTCATGTTAAGATCTGATTGATATCTCTGTGATAAGTAATGTACAATAAACAATGTAACAATGAACGTTTGTATTACAAAATATATATTACTTTGTCATAAAAGCGTTGATAAACAAACTTATGCCATTCTCGACTTACTGTCAAAAGTAGGCCAAGTACCTAAGAAGACTGAAACCTGCATTTATTTGAAATGTTAAGTCAGATTTTACAAGAGAAACTAAATTTACACCATTGCAAAACAATAACACAGACTATTTTCTTTCGTTTTAAATTGAATTGAATTACGATCGCAGATTCCAATTGTGCATATTATGGACAAAAAACAAACTTTAAAACAAAATTATTTTTAAGTTCATAATATAACATAGGTCCAGTCCAACACAAAGTGGAAAACTTTGATCGTGCGGACGTTTATTTGAATTTATGTACCTTCATATTTTTTTTATAACAAAAGTTGTAATAAATTTACTTTGTGACAAACAGTTGTTCTATATTTGATAAATAAATAAAGACCGCAATAAACTATTTTTTTTAGATTACTAAGTATCCTCTTATATATTTAGATTTATACTATTAGTAAGATTGTATAAAAGGTGTTTACACCTTCAAAAGCAGACAAGTAATAAGAGTATACACAAGGACATTGGATCGTTATGTATCCTTACTAGTACTAGGTGGCTTGAAAAGTACTCAGCGGCTGATAATGATGATGCGTACTTAAAAGAGTCACGTGCCATTGCGTCACATCGCTGCGTGCAGTTCCGCCAGTTCACCCGCGCCTTAATAAATATTTTTCGGACGGACGGACACCGCGTCACCTATAATTTTATATGTTGTAGTAGCACGTGTAGTGAACTACGTGTTAACGTTTTACGTGTGTTAAATATCTTTTCGTTTGTTCAATGTAAATCATTGTTTGATTTTGCGTGCCTACCAGCCCTGTTAATTTGTAGGGTTTGCGGCAAGGATTTGTGTAGCAAAAGCGTCTTCTTCTACCGCCCTTTCGTACCCCTCTTCTTTTAAAAAGATTACAAACTTTATATCTTGAATAATTTTTAATTGAAATAAAAATTGCATGGATAGCATGCACATAATCTTCTTAAATCTTCCAATGATTTGCATTCTGCCAGGTAATCGAAGGGATTTTGAAGTTTGAGATGGATTTGTTCGATCAAGAACGTGCTGTTATCGCTTTCTTGATAAACATGAGGTACATTCAACAAATCTCCTATGTATTCAATATAGAATAAGGATTTATCTATTAAGTGCATGATATACAAAAATACTAAGTTAGTCAGCATCTGAAAACCGTCCGTGTAAAAGATGTGCACATGTCATACTGTGCACTTTGTAAGAATAACTTAAAGTCATGTTCGTAGGTTCCACTTTGCAAAAAAAACGTTTAAATTATACACCTATTTCAAATATAACCTGCTTTGTAAGTTACATATTAAAAGCAAGGTCAAGGTTCACTTTGTGAAAATGTATTTTATATATAATGCCGAGTGCTTTCGAATGACAGTTCAGTATGAAATCGTGCATCTTGTGCTTTGCTAAATCAATGATTACGTAGCATTATGATGAATACTAATACTACCAAAAATATTCATGTAAGATATACTACAGAATATCTTACGCATGTCACAAATCCCTAACAATAACATTCATATTAAGATACTAATTACATTTATCAACACAATTTTGAACATAGTACTTGGAGTTTCAATTATAAGGAAAGGTTTATTCAGCGTCCCAATAATATATCGCCTTATTAAAAGGTTGTTCGTCAATGTTCGTACAAAATAGGTTCACGAACTCACCGGGGTGTGAGTCCAAGGAATTTCAATTTCCGGAATCGTGCTTCGGAAATTGGACAATGCAGTATACTTTCCTTTTTTCTATTCAATATTATATCCTCTTTAATACGAGATGTAAGCCATACATTGCTTGTTTTTTTGCGTCACTTAGTTCACTAATACCAAAATATGTTATTATAACTCTTTTTTAAGCACAAGTTCTCCATCAGGCAAAGAAATAGGCTCGGGTACCATAATCCTTTGTCCAGCTAGCTTTTGAATGAAGAAGGGCAACGGTCTGTCCTCCCAGGCTTTAAAAAACTTATTTCGCGGAAAAAAATAAATACTACACTCAGCACTAGGTATTTTTATCTATTTGTACCTTCGATTTTATTCTGGTATTTACTAGGTTATCTATTTTTCCCCACCATGGTTCAAGCATTGTCGTGGCGGTGGTGTTAAGTAGCCTAGGGTATACCCAGGCGAAGCTAATTAAAAGAGGAGATTATCAGGAGGAGGAATCGCTCTCGGTACCGCTTTTATAAGAAGAGGGGACCAAAGAGAAACACATGGTGACGCCTTTGCGAACGGTGCAAGGAGCGAGGTTGGGAAACTCACCCCATTGCACTGTCCCAAAGTCGGTGGGGTTGTCCTGTAGTACGTGGTAACCCCATCTCTGGTGGTGGAGTTGGTCCCTTAGGAGGCTGACTAGCCGTCGAGGAGCCCTGATGATTTGTTATTCCGGGGCACCTCTTGGTGAGGTTGCACTGATGGAACTCGCTGTGGTTTTCGTGGGTATTCGGCACTATTATGTGCCGCGAGTCCCTCACACCACTGGACCCCACCCAGGGTTAGTGATGGCGCGTAAATAAGTTTCCCCACGTCAACAAAAAAAAAAAGGTTATCTATATTTACAAATCAAACATTTCAAGAAGTGTCATTCTGCATAGGAAGAGGCAGTGCCATGCATGGCGCATGACATTACATACTCCTATGCAACGGAGTTGGGCCGTCACGACCGGGGAAATACCTTTTATTAAATAATATTCAATAGAAAAAAGGAAAGTATACTGCATTATCCATTTTCCGAAGCACGATTCCGGAAATGTTCGTGAACTTGTTGTTCGAACATTGACGAATAAACTTTTAGTAAGGCGATATATTATTGGGACGCTGAATACCTTTCGTTATAATTGAAACTCCGAGTACTATGTTCAATATATATATATATATATATATATATATATACACGCCAAGAAGACCGATCTCCTATTACACGCAACCATCACGGACTGGCTACTGCACGGAGATCGTCTTCCCACCTGGTGAACGGTCGACCAACACATTGTTTTCTTACTGGCCATCTGCCATCTGTTTTTCTGAGTACGTGGCCAGCCCATAGCCACTTCAACGAGCTTCTTCGTCGCGTGATATCGGATACTTTAATTCTCTACCTTATGATTTCGTTACGAACCCTGTCGGACAGCAAAATACTCAACATAACACGTTCAATAGCGCGTTGAGCCACCACACACTTGCGGACCAGTCCAACATTAAGAGGCCAAGCCATCACGGGCAGAACGCATTGGTTTAAGATTTTCATCTTCAAGCTCTGCGGTATAGGCGACGTAAGAATGTGACGAAGCTTCCAGAATGCTGCCCACCCTAACTGAATCCTTTTATCGACTTCCTTCTCGAAGTTATATCTACCACTTTGCAATAATTGCTCGAGGTAGACGTATTCGTCTACGACTTCGAGAGTAGCTCCATCGACGTTGACTGGCCAAGGAAGAACGTGTACGTTGAACATAACCTTATAGATTTGAATTACACACGCTACGCACCGTACACATTTTGTTGAACGTAAATTATTTTTGCGGTGCGATATATTGTACTGTATATGTATATATCCTCATGTGTATCAACTGATCAGACCTCTATTACGTCAATGTGCTTGTCTGTCCCGTAATAGCAGATACATTTATTCACAGACGGATGGCGTTATTTATATTTTTTCCGCAAGAGGCAAGGAAGACTGCATACTAATAGTTCTGCATAATGATTATGTGCATGTCAATTCCTTCTAATTTCCACTATGTCGGGCCACATCGCAGCAATGAAGAGCAATAGGCATATTTATACGATGTTTGCATTTAAATGTAAATTCTTTAAAATCTTAAGGAAAAAGAGATTGTAATAGTCAACCAGCGCAAATCAGGAACACTCACTTGTAGGACAGTCACGGCAGTCTCTGCTCCCTGAGCTCCGATGAAATCGAAATAACGTGCGCATACCTTTATATTAGTAAAATACCTGTCGAGAGCGGATCGAACTCGCCTTTCATATTCCGGATTCCGTAGCAGCAAACCAAAGAATCGCATAATTTATCGTATAGTTATCTTAAGTTTACGCGAATATTACTCATTACAATAACCATGGCTGGTATGGCATGGTGGTCGGTCTTCCCGTGACCATGGCTGCTGCAAAGCTTCGAAAACGTCGGGCTGGTTAAATAATTAAGTAAACCTCGGTAAAATCCGTTAAAGTAGTTTTATTGCAAGATCATTAATTTCTCTTATACTACCAAACAGTTTCGTTCAAACCAATTTGTGCCCGCAGCATTTATCAAATTTTTTACAGTCTTCACCTCGGTAGTCCAAAAGTTAGAGAGGGGAGGGGAGTTCTACCACTTTAGGTGCGTATATCTCGTAAAGTTAATACTATATACATAATCAACAAAACTTTCTTAGATACCTAGAAACCATTTAGAAGGACCTATTCAATGATACCTCACACAGCTATGCCCTATCGAATTATTTTTTAGATCACTCAGCTACACGGATGAAATAGTAATGTAAGAGGTAGTATGAACATTTTTTCTACATCATTTCGCAGCGGTTCATAGAATATACCTTACAAATTTCGCACATACAGTACCCATAATCTGCGAGTGAAACGTCTGTGACATACGGACCCATACAGGGCATGACGAAACTATAAGGGCTGTTTTTGTCATTTGGCTACGAAACCCAAATAAATACTCATACATACATATACGAACCCATAATGGACCAGTGGAGAAGAGAGCACACGTCATGATCTTACATTTCAAAAATGTTTAAGCGAAGAGCAAAATCCTTTTTCGTAGGTGACCGTGAACCGCAAAAACGAATACGTAAAGGGATTTCGTTCGGGCATAATACAACAGCAGCACATCTACCATTTCATGGTTTAACCTAATACTACAAAGTAATACAGGCCTTGCTGCCTACATTATAGGGTTTAGCTTCGAACGTCCTGTAACTTAAATGTAATTTACATTTTGTTAAACGTACTTCAACGCAAAACATCGCACCTATAGTTGAGTACCCAATGAGAAACCTATAAGTATTCGATTCAATTCTTTCACATGGTAAAATTAAAATACTCGTGTCATTATACTAATAAGAAGTGTCATGCCATACTGCATTGCAAGCGAATTAGGACGGCGCCACGATGTACCTCACGCTTCTATGATGCCGCCGCCAAGTGACACCGATTTTGTCACTTTTCGCGTAGTTTATGAGTTTCCAGAAGCTCATGTGATGGTCGTCACAAAGTTCAAACTTTTAGTATGTCTATACTTATTGTAAAACAAAATCCCCATAAGCCTTTCTACAACCACCGAAGCCCATGAACATCAACATAATTACTATGTCGATGCGTTGCCCTCATTCACCACCCCAATGGGCCAGCGGCTACTCACAAACCACACGAAACGCGACACTGGAGATGTCACTTTACGGCGGTACGATGTGAGCGACAGGTACCTCCCCAGTCGTGCTACCCCAATTCCGTTGCAAACGAGGATGCAATGTCATCCAACATGCATGGCACTACCTCCTCCTACGCAGCATGGCAATACTTCTTCCTAAAATGGGCGTTGGTAGTCGTAAAAATGCTCTGATTGCTCGTTTGCCCCAATACTATTAAAAAGTGGGGCTCACGACGTTAACATTGTCTTGTCTGTCCCGTAATATCAGATACACAAGCGAGCGGAAACAGGCGACTCTGATGTCAATGGATAGGGAAGTCTCACAACATGTGTTTTCGCTGTTGTTAGGTGTGAGAAAGAGAGCTATATCTTGTCGTAATTTTTCATAAGTAAACACCTAAACCACGCTTATTAAGTGGTATTTTTGTAATCTAAAAGGTGAAAAATATTTTATTTTTCTGTGTTACATAAGTAACTACCTCCCCTGCAAAATGAAGTTAAGTAGATATATTTGGTATCGGTCATCGGATCCAACTGGTACTTGGCTGTACTTAAAACAATAAAACACACAATGCGCGTGGTCCGACACGCACTCCATCGGTTTTTTACTGCTGTTTCTGTCTGTTTAGTAAGGCAGCTTGTGTAAAATTACCAGGCGCAAACCTAATTAACAAAATATTTAAGTGTTGGTATGCTTGAAAACCTGGTAATCGAAAGTACAGGCCTTTAAGCCCACCAGCCTATCATGTACAGATTATTCAGAATTCGAATCCAAATTCCCTATAGGAATTTAGCGTATGTTTAGATGAGAAATAAATCATTACTAACTTACGTTAAAAATGGCAAGAATTCATTGATTTAAAAAATGTGTAAATTATAAACTTTTATGAACGTTACACTTAAACATGACAATGGCGTGTGAACCTTTCATAACAGTATCGCAGTTTCAATTTTAACAAAACGTTTTTAGAGAATGCTATAAAAATGTTCGCCATAGATAATATAAGATTTTAATGGTATTTTTTATTCAAATTGGTTCTATAGTTTTGTTGCATATTCAATGCAAATAAACACATAAACAAACAATCAAATATTTCTTCTTTATAATACACGTCTAGTATTTATTTTAACATTACTATTTATCTGATGCGAGTGTAGTATCAAACTAATAGGAGAAATACTCATTTTATGTAAATTGATACAATAGACAAGTGCAAAGAACAGTTTTATTTTAATTTTTATATTGAAATTCCCAAAAGCATTTTTCATTAGTGTATTACAACGAGAATGTTCATTTTTAGCAATATTCTCCGGAAGCCAACTTCAAAATATGCAAGTAATAAAAATCAAGCCAAACATTTTCAAATGTTCAGAATGTAGAAAGGCGACAACTGACATCCATATGCATCCACATTATTGACAAACAGGCGCATTACCCTCCATTTCTCCTCCCCTCCAATGATCCATGTTAGGGTTTCACAAGCTGCAGCTTTTGTTACGTGTAGGCAATGATTAATTATCCATCCACTGTATTATGTCATGTATATGTCATATCGGCCCCATTCAGCTCCGCAGCAGCTGTAGGACTACAAAAAACATACTTTGTACTTGTTAATTTTAATTTGTTAAATGTAATGTTGATATAATGTTATCTTTATTAGTATAATGTATATAGTCTATTCATATTTCACACGTTTATATTTAAGTTCCTGGATAAAGCAGGATTTAGGTTAACTCCATAAGAAAAGTTGCATTCATAA
>JAFELO010000459.1:4307-32249 GCA_017140195.1 Eumaeus atala
TTGTAAATATTGTATAAATATAGCTTTAAAAGTTCGTGGTTTCGTATTAGTAATGATCGTTTTTCTATCTTAAATGTGTTATTACAATGACTAATATAGGAAATTAAATCACCGTTATGCGACTACAGTAGTAAATATTTGCATGAAAATATTAGTAACGCTTTCTAAACAATTCCTTGTAAATTAGTATGTTATATAGGATATAGTAAATTACATAATATTAGATACATGCTTGATTATGTAAATTGCAATAATATAACGTGTTCCTACTACTATAAAATACAAAGAAGGAAATATAACAATTAATAAAGTAAAGGTAAAATGCGGCATAGAAGGGCTTTGGGGATTTTAATTTTGTACACTGAATTTTTAAAGAATAAGATTCACCCTACCTGGAAGAAACCGAAATAATGCAGGTATGAAATAAAAAACATACCTTCATAAAAAATATCTAAAACTTATAATTGATAATTACTTTCATAAACGTAATATCAGACCTTACACTACTTTTGGCAATTGACGTCTTCTTCGTGTCTCGTTTATAAAATGCCTTCAGTTCGCCGGTTACTTTTTGTGTTTATTGTTCATAAGTGTCCTGACTCTTTTAATGTTTGTGATTGTTATCTCATCATTTGGCTTCAATTGTATGGCGCGTCTATACGAGGCGGCTGCTTCGACGTATTTCCCATTAAGATGCAATATTGCGCCGAGATTGGAGTGATATTCGGCGTCCTGTAATAAAAGTTTCTTTAGAAGGTTCTAGAAAGTATTGAAACGTAAGTTTTACATGGAATAAATTAACATTTTTATTTTATCAATATTTCTTTACAGTGTAGGACAAACGAGTAATCGCAGCCTTTATACGACAACGCCCGTGAACATTAGCATAATGACGATGCCGATGCATTGCCATCCTTTTGACCTTCCCCCAATGGGCCCCGTTAGTCACAAACTGCTGGAGACGTAACACCAAAGTTGTTACTTTACGCCTGTATCATGTGAGCGAGAGGCACCTCCCCGGTAGTGCCGCGCGTTTCGCTGTAATGCAGCATGGTATTACGTCACATACACTAAATATTTACGATTATTATGGAATCTGAAACAATGTACTCGTAATAGTTGTTGAAATATTTCCAGCGCAACGGAACAGCACCTGTGTTTATTCGTATTTAAGAGTCGGTAGCCGATCATTAAGAAAATCGGATACGACTTTGAATAATAATATAATAATAAAATACTATCTGTGGACTTATTACACCACGTTGGCCTAGCCCTGTGTTAAGTACCGTAGGGACTTGTGCTACAGGACAACGGAAATTTATTTAACATATTTATAAATTTAAGAAATTTTATATGTTTAAGATTTTGATTGTAGAAATACATATAATACATTTATAAACTTCCATGACCTAGGCGGAATTCGAAACCGTGATCTCCGGCGACACACGCGGACTAACCGCCACATTAAAAACTGAGCCAGCCGATCGTCCTAAATCAAATTTTCTTGGAATTCTAGCATCAGCCGTGTGTCGAAAGTAAAGTTAAATTAACGTGAAGTTTCACGAGATGTTTGTATTGTTCATAACAAACTACATTTTTAAAATTTTATTGTAATATAATAAACATACATAAGCAGGTTAAGTGGGTCAAGGTTCTTGAGCGGGGGCCGCCTTTAGGAAAACGAAGTGGTGGACCACCAACTTCACCAGGTGATAATGCGATCTCCGTGCAGTAGCTGGCCCGAGATTGATGCGAGTAGCAGGAGATCGGCCGTCTCGGCGTTCATTGATACAGGCCTATGTCCAGCAGTGGACCGATAAGGGCTGATAATGATGATGATGACGAAGATGAAACATTGCTTACTCGTAGAGTATTATATCATAGACTATTATAAAAAAGATACCCACGTCAGTGATGATTAAAACGTGACAGAGCTAAACAGATAGTCAAACTTATTGCCTTCTAGAATCAAAGGTTAGAACGCAGAGAACTGTAGTATATATACCGTTCATAAGAATCGAAACCGTTTCTATCGAAGTTTATCGAAAAGGGCTCACGAACATGTAAGGATGGCGGCGTGTGGAACTAGGCACTCTATGCAGGGAACCGGCTTGAAGATGTGTTGTTGTTACATCGTTGGTGATGTAGAAATTTCTTACCCCAGGTTTTAGCTCTACTGCTCTCGCGTACCACCTCTCAGCGTCGCGACAGCGGCCAGCGTCACGCAGCGCCCTGGCCGCAGAGGCAGCCCGCGTGCTATCCTCCGGTGACAGCCGAGCTGATATCACGAGCTGTTCCGCCGAGTCTTGTAGGCGCTTTTGTGACCTCAAGAACATTCCTATGAAACACCAGGTCGTGTTACATTTTATTGCTCACACAATAGATTCGTTTGGTCCCTACCAAACGAATCTATTTTACATTATTACCAAGACTTACAGCTAAAAGTTTTCAGCATCATAAATCACAAACAACATATGGCCATTAATATATAAAATTGAATAGCCCCGGGGGGGGGGGGGGGGGATAATCAATTCGGTATGCATACTCTCACTAACCGCTCGAAACGTAATAACGTGGATATCACACCAAGTCTGTATTATTTGAGCGAGCGGGTACTTCCTCGTTCGTGCCAGTCTGATTCGGCTGCGATTATCAAGAGAGTTATATAACATAGCATATCTACACATGCTATTTTACATAACAATGCCGGCTAATTTATAGAAGTGTAACTTTGTCTTAATAAAGTTTTGTATGTTGATGTCTCAATTTTACGCGAATGTTACTTACTCATTACAATGAAACTACTTTTACGGATTTTATCGCGGTTTTTTAATTGTGTAACTAGCCCGATGTTTCAGAAGCGTCACAGCAACCATGGTCACGGATGAAACACCGATGTGTTACAAAACCTGCGGTCTGTGTGCATGTTGAAGTTGGCCCCTTCCATGACATTACAAATACCCGCTAGGGATCACCGATTCCTTCCAAGAATGATCCATGAGGCTAATGAAATAAAAAACATACAAATTTCAATAGAGAAGATGGCTGGGGTTTTCTCTCTGCTTGGGACCCAATGCTAAACGTTATCAAGTCAAAAGCTATACATAACACCTCAACACAGCAAGATATAATAAGTACTGTTTGCGTTAATCGGAACAAGTAAATAATTATAATTTATCGGATACTTTGAATAATTTGTGACATCAGCACATCTGTCACCTTAGTCCGCCCGTGACCATCGTTGCTGTGAAGCTTCTGAAACGTCGGTCAAGTAGTTGAAAAAAACCGTGGTAAAATTCGTTTTTTTGTAATCATGAGTTTTGTACAGGTATTCGAACAGTTTAAGTTATTTACATATACACCCAAGACTAAGAATACTGAGTCTTAAACAAATTTAACTGTACTAAATCTTGTGATAGCGTGTATTTCGTAAATATATTCCTTGGCCGTAATGTATATCCTATATGTGCGAGAAAGTCCGATTCATTGCGAGATTCCAGAAGCTATCCGTCTTGAAATTTGGCACAATTACTCTTTTACTGGCGTAAATGTATGTTTCTAAGTTGTATGCTTAATTCCTCTACACGTTTGGAATATCACTAAAATATGTGAGGAGAATCGGTCTTGAACGGTGTAACAAAAATAACCTCCTATTTTCTTATTTTTTTTTTAAATTAATAAATAATTAAAATACTAGAAATAACTTTGTTTTTTAGTTCGCGCGACTGACATGTATTATAATAGTACCTTTACTGTGACTGATTTTCTAGCGGTTAATTTAAATATAGCTCCTGAAACGTGATAAATTCCGTTGAAGTAGTTTTAATTTACATTCTATGCCTAGCTCGTTATTACCAATAAGTTATCAGTGATATGTAGTAAATAAGCAAAAGGTATTAAATTTCAGTCTATGAAGGGGCTGCGTAGACCATACAACAATTTGGCTTTAAGATTAATTGAATCAGCGATAAGTCTAATTAAATCATGAAGACATAGAAACGCGTGCTGCAAAAAGCCATTAGTTTACAAAGCATGCAGTTGCAAGTTTCAAGCATAATAACGTTGAATTAAATCTATTACGAGAAAATTGTATAAATATTAAAAATGTTGCTATAGGTGTATTTCAATACAATTATTATTTTTACTGTGGCGAGTTTTGTACTCGCCTGAACTTAAGACGTAAAAATATATTTAAAAAAAGACAATATTCGTTTAACAAAGCACTTTTATTTTATAAATTATTATCGTGATCGCCATAACTTCTTTGTGTCGTAAAGGTGCTAATATCACCTTAACATTTAATTTCATCTCTATAATATGATTCATTTGTATTTTGACCATGCTACAATTTCAATACACAATAAATTGTCTTACCACAATAGACCAAAGAGGATCAAAACCGGACTGGGCTTATTAAACGCTCGTGAAGGTCGCTCTGACAAGGATATTCAACAGTACCAAGTCTTACTAGAGCTGATTGTATTCAACGCGAGAAAATATCATTACATTGTGAATGTTTTACAGAGAAATCAATCAAATTGTTCATTTATCCAAAGTATAAAAGTACAAAAATCGCTTAAAAGTTTCATTTGCTCTATAAAACTTTATCTTAACTGTGAATTAATAGGATAAATGCTTCGGATAAGTCGTCCAACTCTGTAGATTTTTATATCGTATGACGTAGACAGTTAAAATTTGCACAAAATTTGTATTTTAATTGACCTTGGGGGTAATACAATTAAATTTAAATAAGACTATATAAATATGATTATTAAAATAGGAACATCTATTTTGTTTATCTACTGCTCTTCTATTGAAATTTTCTTCGTTGTCGAGTGTTTTCTTGTTTTTTTTCTGCAGACCTGTACTTACGCTGTGGAAGCGAAGAGAGGGCTAATACAGCCTCATCGAATATCTAGGAGGGCTCGTCGAGACTAGAGGCTAGTGTTGGGGTTGAAAGAAGGATCGAGCCTCTCTCTATCTCTCTCTCCTGCAGATGGGAGAGATGCATCCCAATATGAGAGTGCTTATAATAGCTAATTTAAATATTATTTTCATGGATAGGAAACACCCCATTAGCGTTTGTTTCCTAAAAGAATGCACATTTTAAAGCCGCGAGTAAATACTACAACTACAAACACATAATAATTAATCTTACCAAATTGATCTCGTATGGAAGGGTCTTCAGGAGCTAAATTGACTGCTTTCTTAAACCAAAGTTCCGCTTCCGCTGACCTACTTACCTAAAATAATAAGTCAAGGTAAGACAATGTGAACTCAAAAACGTTCTTATCCAAGATAAAACTGGCTTAATTATTAATTATCTATTAAAATTTGATATTTGAGTAATGACACACTTGAAACGATAAATGTTTTATATTTTTAGTTGTGTTGTTACACAGCTCTATTCACTAATGTGATAATTATGTTAGGTTTTCATTACCTAAATTCAAGTGCAAAATTATATATTTTCTTGATTATGACATCAAAGAAACAACCTTTAGCTATTCATTGTTGTGTAAATTAAAAGGGATTCTGTTTTACTTATAAGATTTTTCACACTGAAAACCTTATCAACAAAATAAAAGTTATATATTCTGAAGAGTGTGGAAAATCGTTGAAAAATATCGGTTGACTGATTTATTCTGAGTGACACAGTGGTGTCGATAGAATATTTACATTTTTCGAGAGGATTTGCGCTAGAGTGACGTGCGTGCCGACATGTTTCGGTGCGAGCACGAGAGCGGAGAGAATGCTGCTCTCAGCGTGCGGCCACTGCTGGAGCTGCATGTATACTTCACTCGCCATACACAACACATTCTGTAACAATATTTAACAGTGAATACTATGTTACAGGTAAAGTCCAGTTTTAGAGTTCCGTAGCCAAATGGTAGGAAAAAAGTTACTATGTGTAGCCTTCCTTTTCACACGTGTCACTGAGAGATGATTTATTCCTTCGTCAGGATATAGCCATGTGGGGTGTCATTGGAGAGATTTTTTTCTAAATGGTATGAAGGCAGCTAAGAAAGTTTCTTGGTTATGCCAATACTTTCTGAGATATTTGCTACTAAAGTGGCAAAAAGTTTGATCTCTCCCATCTTACTTTCAATCTACCGAGGCTAAAATTGTAAAAAATAGGATTACGGAATTAGATAAAAACCAATGAAAGTTGGTCTGAATAATTGTATATCGATTGCGATGTGGTAGCTTAAGTGATATGATTTATTTGTTAGTTGCTACGGAAACCTTCCTAGGAGAATTCGACTTGCTTTTTTTCTCTTTTTAAAGTAAAACTGGACAACTGAATAGTCAAAGCCTGGTGAACACGGACGCCCTTATCATTAATGACATCCAGATGTGTTGCCCTCCATTCCTTCTAACCAACCACCACCACAATTACATCAAATGATCCATTGGATGGGCGAAAGAAACGCAACGCTTCTGCATATCAAATATGCAGTTGTTTATAGGCATCGGTAGTTATCGAAACACTCCGACTGCTAGTATGCTCCCTCATACTATAAAAAAAACATAGCGATGGTACCATGTGAGGGAGAGCCGAAATAGGCCACAGTGGCTGCACTGTGGCTCCCACTTATTTTGCAAGAAATAATTTTAACACAGGGAGCGTCTGTGCTTCATTGCACACGAATATGAACGCGATTAATGTGGTGGTGTCCTATTGCATTGGAGACGACCGGGGAGACACCACCCAATCACATGATACCACCGTAATAAGACAGCGTTTGTGTCACGTTTCGAGTGGTGTGCGAGTAGCCAATTGAAGGGAAGGAGAAAAATCTGCATAATAGTTGTGTGGATGTTCCAAAGCCCATAGTGTCGGTTCAATTCCATCAATTGGCTCCGACTGTTGGCGTATCAGGGAAACACGTGCATGAAAATAATGCGGATGTCTATGGGCATTGGTGGTCATCAGAATACTACAATTGTTCGTTTTAGGGGTAATATGCATATACTTTAAATAAATGACGTTACACTGTGATTAAAATACGGTTATAATGTGTTTCGTATGGAGTGATAAAACTCTTAATAACAATATTACTTGAGACATAAATTCCACACAGCCCTAACCTGGGGATGAAGATTGTCCAAAAGAGGTGATTCGAGGGTGACTGCATACTGATTTTATCTCATATTATGAGAGGTAAAATGCTGTTTCGTCAAAAGGTAACATACTTGTGTATTCGTCGATAGACTATCGATATGAAAGTGTAGAATAATTTGGATTTCACATAACTAATTATAAGCACCAATGACTTATACTTATTGTCTAATCCAAATTTCTCTGTTTAAACCTAGAACTTCATGTTCAAATTAATAATATAAATAAATAAATAAAATCTTTATTTGTGCAAAAACTACACAATGAGTCTTAAACTTATTACAGTAAAGAAGTGGCCAAGAGCTCGACATTTGCTGACAAAATATTCAGCGTCGGTCTTCCGCATGGGCCATATATTGACAACACCGTCGCGCCATAATATCTCCAATAATAATATAGGAACTCACGAGAGTTAAAGATTATGTTAAACTTTTACACTTGTGAAATATTTTAAAAAGAAAAAAAGTACCTTCACGCCTGTTATCCCCGAAGAGATGGGCAGAGGTGTGCTAGTACATCCACAAGTCGTAAGTCCAGTAGATATACTAGAACACCCACGATTAGCCAAGGTACTGGGCCCATGATATCATTGGTGGCAAGCCTACGGCCACTTTGGGCACATTCCAATCATCAAGTATGTTGTGTAAAATCTATCCCAAAAGAATCATTTGTTTGTTTTGCGATAAAAAGTATAAGTTTGGGATAAACATTATGTTATACGATATTGTAATCTTTATCTATGTCAATCAACTATAATATATAAACGAATTTTCGTATTCACAAAATTATATGATACGAATGTAGTTTCCCTGCTCTTGTAGAAGTTTTTAAAAGATAATAAGAGTATTTTTAAGTCTTATTAGTTTACTATCTCTTCTGGACAAACATTGCTAAATGAGACTATTCATAAGAAACACAGCTAAATAGAGACACTCATCCCTTGGAAATATCCACTACATTAAAGCGGCAATAAAATTGACTATATGATCGCAGCGGTATTGCAATTCCTATATTCCATATTTTTCCTCTTATATCCTCTTACAAACAAGATGATCCAACTGATGTTCTCCTGTTATAACTCTACTTACATGCCTCGTCCATCCCACAATAGGTGTGTTTGAGTCCGGCAATATCTGCAGAGCGTCCTTGTAAGACGACAGCGCCTTATGCCAGTGGCCCCGTTGCGAGTGGAGGGACGCCAGCTGGACTAGCGCGGAGACACGTGCTGCGTCGTGCTCGCGCCTGTCTCGGACTTTGATCCCGTCGGCTCTGGCTCCAGCTCGTAGCGCGCTAGCCGCCTCCGCCAGTCGACCGTCGGCCATTAGTGAAGTCCCAAGGTTCACGTACGCCACTGTGAAAAGAAGCAATTATAGTTTTATAGTGTAACACCATGGTGAAATCCCCTATTTATGAAATACACTACTTGTATCTTGTAATATGGCCAATGCGGTCAAGTGGGATCGGAAAGATGACAACAATGCATATGTTATCTTCTGCTTGTGTGAAAAATTTAAACATTGAATAACCTGAAAAGCGATTAACACGTATAACCTGATAATTATTTAAATTTCGTAATTTTTATTCAATTAAGTAAATTAAGTAAAACATATCTATATTGTTTCACTAGAACATATCTCCAACTACACGAGAGAGAATTATATTGTACCTATTATTAGTAAATAAGGTACTTCATTTTCATCTTATAAATATAACAAAGCCCTTAAAAACAGTCTGCATGTACGTGATCGATTTCTCAACATCTACTGAACGGACTTTCATACAGCTTTCACCCATGAACAGAGCGATTCCCGATGGAGGTTTCAGTCTATAACTTTATTCTATAACATATATATCTATAACATTATTCACAGGAGAAAGTATTGCTTGTAATTTAATAAAACTGCTTAGATGCTTTAAATATCGCGGATTCGAATCCAGCCTAGGTCATGGATACGTATATGTGTTTCTATAACAAAAATCTAAAATATATCAAATTTATTAAGTTTACAACATTATTAAATATATTTCCGATACCTACTAGGTAACACAAGTCCTTACGGTACTTAGCATAGGGCTGGGCTAACGTGGTGTGAAGAGTCCACAGATATTTTTATATACATTTTTTATTAATTTTAGATTTTATACTAGCTGCATTGTCTCATCAAAATATTTGGACATAAAGTCTCAAACACGGTTGGTCTGCGACTTACGTCGAAAACGTCGTAACGCACGCAGAGAATTTCATAAGGAGGTGAACTTCATTAGTATCCTGTTAGTGTGCTGTTCTCAATAGGCATAGATCGGCTATGATTTCTCGTTTGTCCCACCATAATAATTATGTAATACAACAATTTTAATGAAATCAAGCGCTTACTATCACACAACGGAATTTATTTGTGGAAAAGAACCTCACACCGATGGAAAGGAAACATTACGTATGGTATTGAATATTCATAGCCTTTTAAGGGCTCCTTGGAAATGTGGTAATCGATGCGGTCAAAGTTGAATGGCAGGTGAAGAGGTCGGTCGACCTGCGAAGACCCATGGGCCTAGTAATTATATATCACAGCGTGTAAAATTCACCATAAGCAGATTTAAATTACTTCCCAGTGAATAGTTTATTTCATCAATCTTATATTATTTATGTGTAAGTGAAACAATTTCGATTTGATATACTGAAGTATGGGTATGGTTTACTAGAATGGTGGCACAGTTAATGAAGAAAATGTAGTTTTAGTGACAATGAACCGGCAATTCTTTCAGAACACTAATCTTCGAGAGATACATAACATTTATTGTTCACTAATATTTTGTATATGATCACTAACTAAGCTCTCTGCCAAATGCTCCATCGGAGGGGAGGAGAAAAGGTGGGCAACGTATCCGTATGACAACAATAGTTAAATAACTATAGGCGTCGGCAGTCGTCAAAAGCCTCCGATTGATCGGTTTCCTTCCTACAGTAGCAAAAAATCTTCTAAAGAAATATCTTAGGTTCATTACCCCTTTTTAATTATTTATTGATTGGGCTATTGTACAAAATTATATGTAATATTGGATTTCTGATCGAGCTGCAACAGAACCGGGAAAGTATATCGCACTCCCGTCATAACGGCGTTAGCATTTTTTAGTCTTCCATTATAATTTTGTAAAATTTTAAGTGTAAACTTGTATATATTAAAGACACGATATGAAAGGGGAATGTGAGGTATGTAATAAAATTATTCCATACTTACGCGCCATGGAGGGACGAAAGTAAATGGCCCTCTCGAAGCTCTTTATGGCGTCCCTGTAGCGTCTTTGGTTTTGACGTAGGATCCCTCTGGAAACAATAATAAATATTAAAACTACATCTGATGTAGTGCCCAATTCTAGCAATCGAAATATTTATGTTACAGGACAAATGGTAAGGTTACTGACTCCAGATCAGATGGTTGCGTGTTTACGTTTAGGTTTACGTTGCTACACTACGTTACGTGCTAAACTAGCAAATATAAAAATATCATCGATTTCAGAATTAGAATACACTAGAATATCGAATGATTTTATTTGTTTTTCATGGTGAAGATGATGGTATTATTTTTTTATATTTAACAACTTACCTACTAACATCGTGATATTATATGGAGAGCGCTTCATTCATGAAAATACTTTAATAATCACCCTTTTCTTATCTAGTGCTAAGCATTGACAATTCTTATTGAACGCTGAAACGTTTGATCTAGTACCACCTTCAGCGTAAACGACACTCATTGAAGCTCTGTTGGTAGTTCAAACACACCACAGAAATAAACAGTAAATATTCTACCGTCGGTTACGACAATATAATATCTAGTTTATAATTAATAAATTTTTTTATTGCTAAATTGTCTTAGTTGCAGCTTAAAGAGAGAAAAGTTTTATTTATACTACGTTAGTTACATAGTACTCAAGAAAATTTAAATAACATTCTGTCCAATTCTAGATCAGATAGATAATAAGAAATGATGTAGTAAAATATATGCAAAAGGGGGGTCTGGATGTAGACTGACAATTCACACGATATTCTAAATATATGTTATTTATGGCTGAATGAATGAATAAATGCATTTATTTAAAGAAATATCGTACAAACGGGATTGTTATCAGGCTTTGGTTTGTCCGTCATGCTGAATAAAATATTACTTTTAATTAAATAAAGTCGGATGTAAAATGAAATATAGAAAATTAATTAATTAGAAAAAAGTGACATATCGTTTAGAATAAAATCACACCCGAAACATCATTATTGTTAGTAAATAAAAAATGAAACACTAAACGACAAAGTAACAGTTATTGACAATCCAACAAACATTCGGTTTCTTTCTGTTGGCAATTATTAACGAGCCGTGAAATTACATTAACAGAGGCTCAAATCGCATTCTAACTTACTGGATTATGTAAATTACTGCTGTCAGCTTACCTACTTAAACATAAATAAAAACACAGCGATTTACAGCACTGACCGAGTGTACACAATGCCATGAGATATGCATAATTTCTACAAGACTTGGTTTATTTATAAGAGTGTGTAATATTCAGCCAACAATATGGTTTCATGCTAGTTCCTCGATCTAGAATATTGGTAACAAAAAAACCACGAGGCAACTATTTAATAGGTAGACTGGATTTTAGAGATTATTTTTAACTATTACCCCTAAACATTCGGACACCTATTTGTTGTGATACTTGGAGAAACCTTTATTGCTAACAGCATAGATAGCACATTCAGACGTATCTTAGGCAGAAAATGGACCCTCTTAAGAAAGTTAGAAAAACAGAGCCCATAAACACTTATTACAATTAATTGCAAAGTTGCTTCTGGACGTTTACTGATCAGATAAAGGAATGCCACTGTCCTCTTTTTGTAAATAAATCCGATGTAATTTATTTACTAAATGCTACAAATTTTATTACAACATTATGCAGCTAAATTCGTACCACCTGATCCAACTGAGTAATCTTGTTTAAAAAATTAAAAACCACCTTTCATACACGACTCTATAATCAACTTCACAGTTCCTTGACACTGACATAATAATATATTATTTCAGAGAGTTCGAAATGATTCTACAGCATATCCAAATGGATAGTAACGCACCGCATAGACGCCCTTGCTACTGATATATATATATATCAGTAGCATGGTATTGTACAAATCGCTGTTTAACATTACGGCTAGCCATTTTCAAAAACAGGACCTTTTTGTTTTGTGGCGGTCTAACGAGAACTTATTTGAGAGAGAAGGTCAAAAAAGAGTTCTTGAATATGGCGGCTGACGTTTAGCCTCATTTAATCTCTTTATTTAAGGCGGTGATAGCGATCGATACAAGAATAAAATTAGACCAAGTGTTGAGCGCAAATAAAAAGAAACCTAACCAGGAAATCTTAGTCGGGAGCGACGCTCCCGCTCCCGACTGCACCTTCGACCCTATCTGGGCGTAATTTTTTTTCGTTTCTCCATATTCTACAATCGATGCCATTGTTGTTATCGTGTCAAGCGACGCCGTGGGTGTTTTAGTTAATTTAATAACTACATAAAACTTGTCACGAAGGCGGATAATGGTTCAGTTTATTTCAATATGGCTACCTTCATTGAAGATCGTATAACACCGAACTCTTTCGTGCTCAATTTCGCTCAGCCGTATTCAATCCGGCTAATCATTTGACAACCGCAAAATAAAACGGCCCTGTTTTTGATAATGGCTGGCTGAAGTGAAATATGATGATTTTGACAATCCGACTGAGATATATGTATGAGAGAGCTGTGATTTTGTCACAAAATTAGTCGAGAACAACATGTTTTATTTATTTTCATGAGATAGGGAGCAAACGAGCTAGTGTGTAGTGACGACAGTCAATGATAGATATCTGCAAGACTAATCGTCTTACAGACGCGCTACCTGCCTTTCAAGAATAGGTATGCTCTTTTCGTGAAGACCTCTAAGTCGTATCGGATCGGAAATACCGAGGGAGGCAGCTAGTTCCACTGTACAGTAGTGCGCGGTAAAAAATCTTGTTTAAACCGCACTGGAATTAGAGTTCTGTCGCGTTGTCTGAAGATGGAATTCTGCTGCTGGTGTTAAGCCGATCAATTTCTCGAAACGCTCCCCATAGAAAGTACCGTAAAAGACGCACAATGGACCAACATTTCTTTGTAGGACCAACTAAATGATTTGTCCAGAAATAGCCTGGTCTTCAACGATTCGAGTCGCTACGTTGTTTGTGGTTCAATAAAACGAGCTGATAATGTGGGGTCTCTGCCCAAAGGTGGGAGCAGTACTCCGTATGCGCTCAGACCTACGCCTTATAAAATTGCAGCCGAAGCAATAGTTGAATCCAGCCCGGATTAAAGTAATGCTCTGCTCTATTGAGCACGCCCAGCTTCTTTTAGGCTAGTTTAGCTTTCGTTCCCAAATGACCGCGGAACTGAACGTTACTAATTATGTCAACACCAAGTATTCCGATGGTAGCTGAGGCCGATAGGTAGGTTTGAAAGCGAGGAGATACGACGAAGGGTGACTTTTTAGCTGTAAAAGGGGCAAATTTGTGGAGGTTAAATTGGACTAAACTTGGTCAACCCGATTCCGAAACTTTGCATAACGAATTCTCAACTTCAGACATAATCTTGTTCCGGTACTCGTTGACGTGTTCCCGGGAAATATTGGCACGGCCAGTGTATAAAACATCCCTAGTACTATCATCTGCGTAACAATGAAGGCCACTAGTTTGCAGCATGTCATTGATGTGCAGTAGAAACGGACAGACAGAACATAGCCTTGGGGAGCACCAGCGATGACAAATTTAAGGGCGGAGCATGCACCATCAACCAAGACCTTTATGTCGCGATTTGTCAAGAAGCTAGTGATCCAATTGCAGAATTTCCCGGGAAATCCGTGTAAATAAAGCTATGAAAGGATCGCTTTGTGTCAAACCCGATCAAGGGCCTCCGCTATATCCAGACTAACCGCCAACGCCTCCCCCATGGTTTCAATTATCAACACCCATCGCTTGCAACTCATTCGATACAGCAATCATCAGAATATTAGGTTCAACGAAGTCACGTATAACGGCTTTGCACTACTAACTTATTTGATTCTTAAGTTTGTACTGGTAGTTACTTTACGAATTCGAATATATTCGAATGCTCATTTATTGCCTCAATTATTGCTCAATCGTATAAATTAGGTCCCCTTCAACCTGTACCTTCTGTCTATTTGATTTTATATTTATCTCTTTTTAAGTTTTGATTTGTTTGTGAGATAGTAACGTTGGCCTCAGCTTCCAGTAAGAGGTCCATTCTGCATTGCAGCCGAATTGAGCATGCACGTCTCTCGCTCATATGCCACTGCCGTGAAGTGATATTGTCCCGTTGCCCATTGGAGGGAAGGAGGGAAGGAAATCGCACCTGCATGACAACAATAATGCGGATGTCTATAGACGTCGGTAGTCATTAAAGGGACTCCAGTCCTCGTTTGCCCTCATATACTATAACAAAAAGCTGATAATGTCTACTATAAACTGATGCTGTAAAAGTTTTGCAACAATAAATAAAATAGAATAGTTGCCATTAAATTCAATTCACTAAATACAATAGCTAGGCTACTATATCCGGCCAGTCTATGCTAGGCTTAAATTATTGAATAAAACTATACCTTTTAATAATACACGCAACACAATAAGGCATAATTTTATTTGGTATAAGGTGATTTTTAAGCTGCCTCTTCCGACTTGTTAGCATCTTTTGATCCTTAATTACGAGCGTAATTTAATAGAAAGCAATTTCCTTCCGTCTAATATCCGGTATGTAAAAGTGTAATTAAATATACGTAATTTATTAGATTTTGCGCGCACTTCTTACCTTATTAACGAGATGTGGGATTCAAAAATTTTGTTAACTAATTGTGATCACATAATTAGTGATTCTTACATTTAGGAATATTAAAATTGCCATTTAGACCATATAAAGCGGCAAGTCTAACAAATTATGTTAATTAAAGTTGGTAAATTTAAATTGTTGCCAACATTTTCTTTACTAATTAAGCGGTTCCATCAACTTTTTGTGTACTCAAAATATGTTTAAATTAACATGTTTTGTGTATCCAATGATAATATTCATGATTTCGCTGTAAGATTTACATAATTAATTTCAAAGGTAACAAATTGCACTACTGTCTCATAAACACTGTAAGAATAAGTGGAAGATAAGATTAAAAGGTTCTATATAACGTAGGTTTACGCTTATCAAACCATACAATAAAAATTTTCACTATTTAACCTTAAAATTATAAATATTTTATTTATTATTCCGTATCCTTGATATTATAAATATTTTATTTATCCTTCCGTCCCGGGAGAGCAACAATTTGTGAGCGAACTGTCGTTACTACCCAATAAAAACCGACGGTATCTTGTGTTTACATTTAAAAAGTTACCAGTATAATATTATTTGCGGCAGTGCAATATTGTTCACATGAATAATGCAGGCTCCACGGGTCGGGATAAACGTGGGCTCAGAACACTAATGAGCACGGGCCAACCCTAGCCCCCCTATTGTGCCCCGTCTACCTCAGCAATAATTTGTTGCTAATAACCCTCTAATTATTGTGATGTGCTTTATGCAACCGTCTAGTTTTTTACAGCAATAATTATTTTCCTAGGTACAAAAACTTTCATTCATATTTTATTTTTAATTCCTAGGGTGTACATATTGATGAGTGTGTTATCTAATTATTGGTGTTCATTGTACGTATAATAGATTAGTAGTGTCACGAGTACTACGCCCCCAAAACGCACCCTTAGTGGTGGAGTTTCGTAAAACCTTTCAGCCAAATTTCAAGTTTGTAGGTGTTGTAGTTTCTTAGACTTTGTGATTAATCAATGTGTGGTATTACGCTTTCATTTATATGTTATTTATTTAATAAATAAAAATCTCGTCACAATGTATGTCCCAGTAAACTAATCTCCGAGTAAACATAGGCTGTATTTGATTTCCATTAGTGGCCATGTTAAATATACCATATTGCCACGAGTTCTTTACTTCAATTTTTATTTATATAAACTCAACTAACTTGAATGTTAAATGAAGTAATTCAATATTTCTTTCTACTGTTTGTTAAAGAGTATATATAGTATATTCTTTAACTTAAAGAAACTTACCTATCTTACGTTGCCTCTGCCCGATAGACTCTTTCAATTTATTTGTCTACGTTCAAAGTGAAATACTTTCTGAAATTTTATTGCTTAACATCAAATGCATTTCGAAATCGAACCGAAAAAATTATTTCATTTTTTTATTGTATATAAGCATGGGGCACTTCCCCGGTTGTGCCGGCCCGATTCCGCTGCAATATAGCATGGAATTGCCTCGAAAAATCTACGTCGCCCTAACCTCATCCCGTTTCTATATTAGATGATATCGGGGTCGGCTTCCGAGTCTATGGGATTTGACGAGGGCGACAGTTTCTTACATAGAGTGATTGCCATCCTAGATCAGGCCAACCCGACTTCGAATAAACGAATGAATGTATCCGCACGATGTTTTTCTTCATCGTAACACTACACAGCGATGATGAAATTTATTTGTAATTTAGTTAGGAAACGGATTGGTACATGGCCAGTATCGAAGCGGACACCTAGATCGTCGTGTCCGCCTGTACACGGGTACGGCTTTAAGAACAAAAGCTCACTTCGCTGGCACCTAATTCCTCGCAAGCAAAACCTTTCCTCAAGACAAGCGCGACCTCTGTCTTACGGTTGGTAGACAACCGCAGAGGCAGAGGACGCGCTTTTAGCCGCTGTAGCCCGTGCGCCGACCTAATCGTGCGTGATCCTCTAATGACGTACTAACACAGCTTCCTTATTTAAACCTCATTAGTTCCAATGTCAGAATAAGCTACATATCCGTTCAACCACCAAACCTACAATATCGTGCCCAAATGTGGACGTCCAGGAGCTTTAACGAACGCACGGGTCTAAGAGCACTTCGCTGGCACCTAATTCCTCGCAAAGAAAATCTTTCCTCTAGACAAGCGTAAGTCCTCTGCCTTACGGTTATCTATCTGTAACCCGTGCACCGATCTATTCGTGTATGATCCTCTGTTGGCGTTCTAATAACAACTATTTCAGCCTCGTAAATATATTTTTCGTTTCTTCTTATTGTTGGGATCTATCAATTTCTAATAACGGCCGAAATCAGGAAATAGGTGGTATTAGACCAGCCCCGTGCCTCGGAGAGCACGTGAAGCTTCCGCTCGTTGATCCTGAGGCTGTCGTCACTGTATTGGGTCGCCGTCCCGTTGGAATAGGAGAAACAGGGAGCAGGGAGTGCACTAGTGCTCTATAATATCCGGCGCAATTGATTAGTCTCTATATGTGGATGTGACCAAAGTTCGGCTAGGCTGACATTATTGTCACCACAATTTATATCTTTTTATAAAATTAAGTGGGCAAACAAGCCAATTCCAATAGACATTCACATAACGCAGACATGTTGCCTTCCTTGCTTCCTGCCTCGAAACGCACCACATTTTAGCTGCAATGCAGCATGACACTTCTTACAATTTTTTACAACCATTGACTTACAGCACACAAAAATAAAATCTCACGTAAAAACCCAGAGTATGCGATAACATTGAAATTGCCATAAGCTCCTTGCTCGGGTGTTACGTATTATATGATGATAAATTATGTGTACGTGGGTTTAATGGAAAATAACTTATATCGCATTAGCCCGTCGTGTCGCCTCCATTATAGAAAATAATCACCCATGATTACCTCATACATGTAAGAACGATAATATCACCAGTTAACCAAAACACGAACACTGAAATTGACTACAGTATGAAAGCATTTTCGTGTTTATTCATTTTGTCATTTTTAGCTTAAACCAATGAAGGTCTTAAATTACATAGCAACCCGTTGTTTTTTTTAATAGTAGTGGCAGAAGCTTTTAAAATTGTTTATGGTTTTGAGGAATTTTCCATTTAGTAAGTAGATCGATTCCTAAACGAATGCATTGCATGATATACCTACATCTTCTTCAATGAAGCTTTCTGCCGTTCTTTAATAGTGATCAGATTATATTGGGGTCTGCGGTATTTGATGAGGGCACCAGTTTTTACATACAGCGACTGCCACAGGAACTTTGCAACCCAGAAGGAACACAACATACACGAATTTGGGTCACTTCACAATATTATCCTTCACCGTGAGAACACAAAAAAAATGTACTTAAGTTTTTCCTAACTTAAGTACATTTTACTCATGAGTAAATGGTGAGGTTGGAACCGAGACCACCCGAGCGGAAGCCCGAAGCACTAACCACCAGACCAACGAGGCTCGCATACATATCTACTATGTATATCTAATTATTATGTATTATATTGTACAGCATTATATTGTAACAAAGTGCAATTCGCCTAATCTTTAACATGTCTTTTATTTTCCTATTACGATAATGATTATTATTTCGTCAATATAAGTAAAAAGTTTTGATATATGAGTCATTTACTTTATAATTATTACTGACGTCAAAACGTCTTTAGCGACGTTAGACAGCTAGGAAAAATAGTTCGCGTCAGCAAACTTGTTAAATGTAGCACACGTCGCAGCACGTAGCAGCATTTGCAGTAGTAATATGTCGTGTATAGCTGTGTGTTTGTTTGCCACGTATAGATAGCATTGCACACGTTTTAAGGTTTCACGTCTATAAGTAGTCTCTGCCAGGTGCCTTTTCTCTAACTTGTACACAAGTTAACCTGGTTGGTTCTTTTGGAAATATTTATAACACAATATTAGGTTCTTGCATTTTAATAATTCTTCCATTGAATAAATTTTTTTTTAGTTATGATACTAATCTAGATTTAATTTAATGAATGTCTAGTATACATAAGAAAGTGCCTCGATGTGTGATTAAATGCTGCTTTAGAATGAGATCTAATATGTAGCTCTGTGTAATCTAAATTGACCACGTAGTGTATATAAGTGCTCAATTCAAATAATATGATATCGTAAGTAATTTATTTCAAAATAAACAAAGGGGGTTAAACGTTAAATTACGTGAAACGGGCGAAATGACGCACAACCACATTATAATTCAAACAATTCCTCTACACCGGCAACCTATAAATATTAACAACGCCGACAAATATTTCGTTTGATAGGGAACGTTTCAACAGAAATGTGGGCTGGATGAATCAAAGTAATTTATGCAGCGAAAGCTCACGAAAGAGCACGGATGCTTCCGTCGGGCGCTAGCGAGTCACGCGATTCCGACATTCCACGATCCGGCTGAGGTGACAAATAGTAAACTTAATTTATGCCTTCCCGCGCACTCAAATTACAACTCGAACATTAACAAAAGGTTACTTGATTACAAACCCCGTAATAAAATACTAGATAGATTAAAGGTACGTTAGAAACAGATTAATCAAAGCTCGACCCTTATTCGTCTTACTGAACTTGGTTCAATAAAGAGGTGTGGCCTGTGCCCTGGATGAAGTGAAATTGTGACGTCATAAGTGATGAATCTTATGTTTCGTCAACTCATTCGTTCGATCATATCATTAAACAGCAGGAGCATCAATAAAGGCATTGACACAGCGATCAATCGAGGCGATGTTATTAACTAACACGAGGAGTGCAGCAATACACATTCTACAAATAACGTCCTTCTCACGGGTCAAATTAATTTAATTAATTTCAGTGAAACGAAAGCATCTGGTGACTTGAATATTTCTACCAAGCTCGAAACCTTTTCAGCTCTATGTTTCTGGGAAATTTATCTTAATTAACAGTTCTGAAGAAATACAACACCAATCTGACTGCTAGAGTCATATAAAAATTTAATTATGTTGACGATTGCTATAAGTGTCATTCCTAGGAAATACTTCTTGAGTAACAAAACATGAAATAGTTTTTGAGTAACAAAACAACAACAAAATTGTATCCATTCTTAATTTGTCAACAGATACAACATCTCCGAGATAATATTAGATGTTTGTTTGCTTTAACCGAAAATGAACAAAAATGTAATTGTATATACACTTTAATAAGGCTGTGTTGCTGTGATATGGGTAACAGGAAAAGGAGAACAACGAGAAATAAAGGGTACGAATATTTTACCGTAATAAAATGTAATTGGAAGAAATGAGTTTTGCTTGACAATTGATTCTGAGAATTCTATACGACACGTATAGAAAATATTCATACGTTTTATACAAAAACATATTATTTTCCGATTATTACATATAATGCTAATGGCTTAAGTTTACGCGAATGTTACTCACTACAATGAAACTAACAAAACATCGGGCAATTTTTTTTTATGGTCTATGGAGACAAACGAGCCATCGGAGCCTTTCAACGACAACCGACACACATGTTCATGTGTGTCGGTTGTCGTTGAAAGTCGTTGTCGTTGCCTCCTCCCCCCAGTGGGCCACCGGCTACTCACAAACCGCACGAAACGCAACTTTACGGCGGTAGCTCCCCGGTCGTGCTGGCCCAATTCCGTTGCAACGGAATGTGCACCATGCATGGCATACCACCTTCTAAACAGCATGGCGCTACCTCTTACAAAGTTATATACTAGTGATATTTATGAGGAATCACATTATTCCCTACTTATTAGTCATGTTTGTTACATTATGAATAAATCATGGCTGTCTTTCAAACAAGCACCATCTAAAGAAACAACTATTCCCAAAATATATTAATACTAGCAGTGCCCTTTGGTTTCACTCGCATAACTCCGGTACTATTGGTCGTAGCGTCATACCATATATAGAATGTAACCTACCTTGTAGGTGTAATCAAATACAAAAATCTTTTCTCAAACATAAGGCAAAATAAAGACTTGAGGTTCCAGAGATTAGCGTCATTAAACAAACAAACAAAATCTTTAACTTTAACAAATTCATATAAAAGATATCTCAACATTATTATTTTCTCGGAGGGTATTGTAGAAGTACATATTATCGTCTACATCAATGCCATACGGTCATTATTAAATGAACAGAACTTGTAAACACATCGAGAGCCAGAATATCTGAGTACGAAAATACATCTTTCATAACAAAAGTAGTAGTAAATAAGTGAATTTCACACGAAACATTGCCTCGACATGAAAACCGGAGTAACATAATGCATATGTGAAAGCAAAGTTATTACTTTATCATTGAAATGGAAGAACTTTGTATCATATGTAATTTCTTAATGCATGTTGAAATAGACAAACTAATATCGCGATGGAGCTTCAGTGTTGCTTTCGCAACTTATATTTAAACATCATGTTCCCGTATTCGTATGACTTTAATTTTAGGACATTATTCTGTACTGCATGAAACATGTTAGTAAATTTTAACCCTTGCCTATGCGCTGTGATTACTTCACCTAATGAAAATGCAATGTACAACTCGTTAACAAAATGAAGTTTATTGTAATTATCACAACCATCAAGAGATTATAATTGAAATAATTAATTGTAGAACTTTTTAAGGTAAGGTCCGAAGAAGAATGACCCTCGAAGTGAGCCATATCATTGTGAATTATAATAAAACTGGTTTAACGGATTTTATCGCGGTGTATTAATTATTTTACGATCCATGGTCACGGGTGGACTGAGATGACAAATGTCCTGATGTAGCAAGTTTTTAAAAGTACCTAAATATTTTATATAATTAATTCGTTGTTCCGATTACCGCAGAAAGCGATTATTGTATCATACAGCTGTGAGAGGTTACGTTTGGATTTTGATTTGATTATTTTTATAGCTGGGTCCCATGCAGAAGAAAGCGCCAAACGATATTCTCTATGGAAATTTGGATATTTTCACGGATTATCCTAGTACGGAATCTGTGTTCTTTCGCGAGGATTTGTGCTTTATCCAATATGATGTAATGACAGGGGCCAACCACAGTGTGTTCACTGACTGTAGAGTTTTTAAAGCGACGGTGTTTAGCGTCTACTTTATGTTCTTTGGCGCAAGTTTTGATTGTTCTTTTTGTCTGTCCCATATAAGAGAGACCACAGTCACAATCAAGTTTATATATCCCTACATCTGGGGGTTATAGGGCGATGTGGCATTTCACTGGTGGTATAACCGTTACTAATATTTTTTGGCTACTTCCACTAAATTTTGTAGCCAATTTTTTCAGTGACCCCTTTAATGTATGGTAGTATTGCAGATAGGCGCTCGAGGATGGCTGGCTTCACTTGGTCTTTGTGATGCAGACGGGGAACCCGAAGGTCGTTGTCCCGCAGGGCTTGCTTGACATGTTGAAATACAGTGTCTACGTGCTGCTCCTCGCACATACCTCTTACTCTTCCGTTAAAGTAGTTTTATTATAATGTATAAAATTCGCGGAAACCTAAGAAATTATTGTCATTCATTGTGGTTTTAACAGTTGAACAACAAATCACGCCACCATTATTCAAGCCTTTTCTTGCCGATGGGTCTACTGTGGTGAGCCAAGACACTTTCCCCTCCTCACCACCTTCTCCAATGGGCCATCAGCAAATCACCAACTGCACAAAATACGAGGGCATAGCTGCGGTGTAGATCACTTTACATCAGTATCATACGAGCAAGAGGTACCCCGGTCGTGCCAGTCAAATTCGGTTACAATACAGCATGTAACTACCACTTACTAAGAATTATGTACAATAATATCGGCAGTGAATGATCACTTCTATGGTCGGACTATATCTGTTAGTATTTTATCTCTACTAGCTGTGCCCCACTTTTTCATCCGCGTAATACTTATCCTCAGGGAACTATTTTATATATAAAATATAACTTTAAGTCTCCTCAGATTACAATTTATATGTGCTAGATAACTAATCAAATCCGAACAGTAGTTTAAAAAAATAACAAATAAATATACTTTGGCAGGATATGATAATAAATTTCCTAACTTAATAAGCAGAAGTCAAATTTACGTTTTTACGACTTCCTGCTCTGCGCGACATTTTTTCAGTATTTCCCTCTCCTCTCAGAAATTACATGTCAAGGATTTTAAGATTATATAAGGAAGGAGATTAAATGTTTCTGAGATTACAAAATTATTGTAACGATTTTCATCGATTCTCAAGACGCCGATGTATCAGTGCTACGTTTTGGCTCACTGTGAATAATGAGCAAAAACTGTTCAAAATTGGACGTGTAGACACCAGTTCTAAATACTGATTCTTTAAATAGAATGAGATTACTACAAAAAAAAATGAAGAAAACACTCAAACGACGCTATCAGTCTCTGGATTGCGCAAATACATTCTAACCAAATTGTTTCGCAAACAAGCGATATGTAAAATACCCAGCAAGTGTTGTCGCGAGTCTGGCTGGCGAGAATGTTTAATATGTGTGTGTGAGCAAACACGAGTTTAATCTATGCCTTATCGCCGTTGGGACACGCTAGTGTTGTCCCTACATCGTACGCTTCAGACTCTGTACATACTTGCATACAAATTCCATTTCTACGTAATGGAAATTGTGTCAAGTGAATCAGAATTTGCCGAGTTAGTAGCACGGCACTGTAATAGCAATTATCATACCGACTAGACATTCATTGATATCAATGATATTTTTACTCAGTTTCGTCAAAACTTTTTTTTATAGAATAGTGGAGCAAACGAGACATCTGAACATTTTAACTAATACCAACGCCCATGAACATTCAATAACCACTATGCCGATGCGTTCCTCTCCTTCGCCTCCCCTCAATGGACCACCGGCCACTCACAAACCACACGAGACGCGACACTGAAGATGGAATTTTACGGCGGTATTTTGTGAGCAAGAGGCACCTCCCCGGTATTGCCGGTCCCATCCCGTTGCATGGGAGGATGTAGTGTCATGCAATATGCCACTACCTCCTATGCAGCATGGCACCACCTCTTCCTATGATATGGTATATATATCCTCCCTTTTTTTGTTGACGCGGTGAAACGCATTTACGCGCCTTCGCTGGCCATGGGTGGGGTCCAGTGGTGCGTGGGACTCGCGGAACATGTCTTTGCCGAATACTTGAATACTTGGTGAGGTGCCCCGGAAGAACAAATCATCAGGGCACCTCGACAGCTAGTCAGCCCTCCTAGAGACAAACTCCACCTCCATAGTTTTGGTTGCCCCGCACTACGGGATAACCCCACCGACTTTGGGGCAGTGGTGCAGGTGGCAGCAACGGGGTGAGGTTCCCATCCTTGCCCATTGTCCCGTGGGCAAAACTACGTCCTCCTGTTACTCTTACGTACCCTCTTCTTATAAGAGGGGTGCAAAGATCCCCCTCGGTTCAATTGGCTTCGCCTGGGTTCACCCCAGGTTAATAAGCCCCACCGTCATGACAGGGCTTCAACCATAATGGGGATATATATCCTTCCTTTCCTTTTTTTGGTGACGAAGGGGAATGCTCCCATGATACCTGGGAGCCCGGGTAGGCCCCCAGACCTATGTTGGACTCGGCAATTGAGTAGCAATACCAAATAAACCCCTACGGGAGCCTTCAGCCACTGTTAGTGGTAGTTCCCAGATCTGCAGGCAACAGGAACCCTCCAGCGACAGGCTGGCCTCAATGAAAAGGTCTTCACTTCACCTCTTCGGGGACTGTCCGGCTACTCTATGACCAGGCCCCACGACGCCGTGTCTTGTTGATGTTGTGGACCGGGTTCCCATCCCGGCCCGACACTGAACACAGGGGCACTACCGAAGGCGCTGCAGATAGCACCTCCTTCATACCCCCATTCGCCGTCGCTCCTCTCTCACCCGCGCTTCCTTCTGGGACATGACGGTCTCGCATAAGGAAGCCATCGTCTATATATATATATCCTTCCTATCCTAATGGCACTTTATCATTGTTAATATTCCATTTATAAAATGAAGTGATATTATAATGAAATTTTGTTGCAAAAGATCAGGCGAGCAATTCTTAACAACCGCTTATAGTGTTGCTTTGTGTAGAAGATGCATTTGTAAGAGTTTCAGAGAAGCCAATGCCTAGCTTTTACTGCGTAGCTGGCAGCTATAACTGCGATGGTTAGAGAAAAATATTGTGTCGTATCTATATATATTTATATCAAGAAGTCGCTTATTGGTGACTTTACAATTGAACATCTTATTTATTATGGTGACTTCTACCGCCACTATGTACGAGGATTTGCCTGTACAATTTAGCGTCATAATTTATACATGTTATATATATTTGTGTTCTCAGATGTTAAACAATTTTCTATTCATTTCGATCATAAAGATTTATCGTAAATATGGCGTAATAAGGATTTGCTATTGTAATACTACCTACCTAGATAATGGCTTCATCTAATGTAAGTTATGTATGAGGTAGTTGTCATGTTGTGTTGAGGAGGAGAGGGGAGATATATCTCACTCACATGATACTTCAGTAAAATGACAGCTAAGCTGTCACGTTTTGCACGATTAGTAAGTTTCCGGTGGCATATTCAAAGGGAGCAATAAAGGAGTGCAACGGTTTTGCATAACAATTATGCGGATGTTTATGTGCATGGGTAGTTATGAAAGATTTCAACTACTTTTTTGTTCCCATTATACTTTAAAAAACTCTTTACTTAAATGCTTTCATCATCTGCCTAACGTAAGCTACAAATTAGTACTAATATAATAGAGAGACTATCAATGATCGCCAATAAAACATATCGTATCTAATAAAAGCAGCACAATACTAGTTAATGCTTACACTACAATAACTTAAGATATTTTATACGCACATTAAAATATAAAAGCTGCAAATTTATTAAAAGCCTCTTAATTTACGACACGAAACTACCATCTAACCGAAGTTGTAACAAAGTTTGAATGTCCAACTCATTTGAATATATTTTAATTAATATGAGTGTTAGTCGGAAAAGGTAAAGGTTATCTTTATTAAATATCTTTATCATTAGTCCCTTGATGTAGGTGTAAATTAATTAGATTTGGGGATCGCACCTACATGCGACTAAACTTTTAAACTGCCAAAGCGCGTCATTTAACGTTTTGTGTTTAGTGTATACAGTTGTCACTCTTCATACTTTTTCATTACCAACTTGACTAAATTTATAAAATATTTTTACGTATTCGTGTTATCAAATTTGTATTTTATTTGGTAGTTTACTTAATTGGCATGCTGAGCACATGGGTTCCCTTGTTTTTTTTTTTGTAACTTTTATGTCGCGAGGAAAAAAAAACATTAACGCACCATTCAACTGGCCCCACGTGAACCGGAGGGGCGTATAAGGGTGGCACGAGAAACGTGCCACTACTGACTAAAATTACTGCGATAGCCATTAGTCGCTATGGTGCGGTGGCCCCAATCTATCAGCAACAGGAAACCCCAGGGACTTGCTGGTTATCTGTGCGGGGCTGGCTGCCAAAATATTTATTGACAGAAGACGCCTTCTGCGAACTCCCAACTGTCGTCTTTCCCAGTAGTTGGCTCTCGTTTCTGCTGTAAAGCATTGCAATGCAATTTAAATGTCTATGTTAACTACATGTCTATGTTAACTACATGGTTACACACAATTAGTGGGAGGTTCCTAGCTAAGTGATGATCGCTATCAATCCCGAATACACAGCAGTTACAGCGGTGACAATAAAAGGCTTATTTTAATTTAACAATTCATTTTTTTTTCAATTTAGTGAAAAAAAAAAAAATTTCTAAACCTTGAGCGGCGGATGTGTCCGATGATCCAATATCAGACAAAAAAGATTTAAGATTCTTCGACTCAAAGTAATAAAGAATTTTATTACTGTTTGCGCCCCTAACCTTTCTAGAGATAAATTAAAATCGAATTATGTTATTTATTGCTTATTTTACTATACTGTTTGAAATTTAGATGTGGCGATGTGTAGTTGGAATCATGCCTGTTTGGAACTATTGGAATTTAATCGGTATTGTTCGTTCGTATTCTGTTCTGCGTTCATATTGATTTAGCAGCAATATTCCTTCCAATCATATTGTTTATGACATTCCTGACTGGAAAATTGCTTTATCTGATGCAGATAACTTTACACTGACACAAAGTGTCATTTATGCTGGCATTCTTAATGGTACATGTGTAAGATGAAATAAATAGGTAGCTGAGCCGAAATGTTTAGAATGTAAATTGTTCAGGCCTTGTCGTGGCGGTGGGCTTAGTAGCCTGGGATGAACCAAGGCGAAGCCAATCGAACAGAAGGTGATCTTTGCACCCCTTTTATGAGAGGAGGGGGCTTAAAGATCAGGAGGAGGAATCGCTCTCGGTACCACTCTTATAAGAAGAGGGGACCTAAGAGTAACAGGGGGAGGCGCTTTTAGGCAAGGGGCGAGGATGGGAACCTAACCGCATTGCGCTGTCCCAAAGTCGGTGGGGTTGTCCTGTAGTGAAGGGAAGCTCCATCTGTGGAGGTAGAGTTGGTCCCTTAGGGGGCTGAGTAGCCGTCGAGGTGCTCTAATGATTTATTTTTCCAGGGCGCCTCACCAATGGCGGCACTGTTGGCACTCGCGGTGATTTTTGTGAGTATTCGGCACTGTCATGTGCCGCGACTGCCACACACAACTGGACCCCACCCAGGGCCAGTCAAGGCGCGTAAATGCGTTTCCCCGCGTCAACAAAAAAGAAAGGTACTACTGAGGCGACTCCACTCTCGTAGAATCGGAAAGTGAACCCATGCAATTACCGAAAAAGAAAAGACTTTTTGTTATCGCAAGTGATAGTGATAGTGACAGTGAGTCGGCTGAAAATTTTGTTGCCGCCAATATAATAATAAGTACCCTTCAGAGGTCGAATAATATTCAGGCAATACAATAAAA
>JAFELO010000459.1:41470-55147 GCA_017140195.1 Eumaeus atala
CGTTCTTAAGATAGTGTGGTAGTCACTCACTGAATTATTGCGATATCTCGTTTATTGTTATATAGTACAAAATTATTAACTTCTTTTAGCCTTATAGAATTAAAAAATATACTATATGTACTATTTACTACAAATTTAAATACATTATTTTACAATTTAGTCAACTTCGCAAAAAAAATTAATACAAACATGTTTTCTTGTGATACTTCTTGTTGTTCGAATTCGGGTCTCGACATATTCCGCTTTTACTATAAACACTTAGTGAAGTCTAGTAGAGCAGTTTCGCCTAGTCGTGGTCTGTCAGCCAGTCAACCAACGATAACGAAAGAGCAGTAATAATGCATCAATGGCTAAGTTTACAGTAAATATAATTATCTATTATAGATTAGTGTAACAAACACTATAGATCATTTAAAGGAATACGTTTCAGTTGCTTATTTTGAACTATAGTAAGGCAGATTCGCATAAATTTTACAAAGTTGTAAATGTAAATAATAACGTGAATGTTTAAAAACAGAAAATCACGAGCAATAATTAGCTAAAAAGACACCACCGCGCAGGCGAGTGAGTTTAACAATTCAATCTCACTACTTCCCATTAGAGGACTCACATGTACAAATGAGGATGGAATTTAATCAAATGGAATTGTTAATTTTTTTCTAGCATCCTGAGGTTTCATTTGTGCAAATGTTGATTCTTCTGTGGAAGCTTTCAACCCCAACTTCATCACTTTAGGGACAAAATTTACGAAAATATTTTCTTACCTCCCCTACATTATTTGAAAAACATACGCGGCAAAAACATGAATACGAAATATCAAATATCTTATAAAAAAACTCTTAAAGTGTGATGAAAGACATTGGTTTAAAATTAAAAAAAAACACAGTACATAAAAGAAAAAAAAAGGTTGAATTTGACAGAAAGATATTTAAGGTAAAATGGAGAATGTTATCCACACTTAGGTAGTCGATGTTACGTCTAGATCGACAATTTAAAGGAGGATCTCCGTGCAGCAGCCGGTAGATCCTTGTCCAGTTAAGGATCAATGCGGGATAATGACGATGGAAATATACAATTTAATTATGCATTTTTCTTGCGTGAAATATTATTATACTCATATGTCGCTCATAACAAACTCGAGCCGCATGCTTCTACCTAAACAAATTATACACTACAATCTTCCTCGAAAAGTACTCTATCCACTGGTAAATATCGCTTATAACTCAATTCAGTAGATTTTTAGAAGATCACATAGAGACAGACAACTTTTCGGGACTTTGATATAAACATATGTATAGATAAGTACAAAGGTAGAGTTAGACAGGGCATCAGTTACCTAATCATGATTGTTAGACAGGGCATCAGTTACCTAATCATGATTGTGATACTTGATGATGATCATGATATATCTCGTTAGCAAAAAGCTTTTGAATAAGATATTTTACAAAACTATCCGCTTGGAAAGAGGTCAAATTTAGAAGCTTTCAAATTAATGAATTCCAATTGTTACAAATATAAGCAGCCTTGGAGTACAAGAAATGTTTGTACTTAAAAGCGACCCTTTTCTACGGATGAAATACGAAAAAGTGTTTATAGCTTATGCTGGCAGGCTACATGCTATATCTAGATAGAGTGGCATTATTGTTTTCTTATATTGGAGAAAAACAAGCAGATGAAATATTTTTAGCAGGTTCTGTCTACAGATTCAAACATGTATGGATGCTTGTTCTATCGAAAATGTTAGCAGATATTGTGTCGCTTTCTTTTACCCCGTTCTACGCAATGGGTTTTTATGACACATAAAAATTTCGCATACACGCGACACAGCTCAACCACACTGACTTGACTTTGGTATTATGTGAGCTCGGTCGTGCCGATCCAATTCAGCTGCAATGCAGGTATGAGTAAGATTACAGTTGAAAAGATAATTTTCCGTTATACATGAGTGTAACAAACGCTGCTGATCGTTTAAAAGAATCCTTTGTTGTTGCTAATTTTGAACTTTTCACACTGCAGATGGTAAATAATAATCGACAATGATAATATTGAATAGTTTCATGAAAATTAATTTGCCAGGTAATTATGTAAAAACATTGGCCAGTCTCAAATAATACTCAATTTGTTACACAACTACTTGCCTTTGTAATTATAAGTAATGAAATTTCTGAAACCATAAAAATACTTTGCAAAAAGTCGTTTTCCGTATCGTAATAAGCCAAAATTACATTGTGTGCTCATATGGGCTGGCGTTAATTTGTGAAACTGCATGGAAACCCAACGCTCAGAGTAAGACAACAGGAGCGCAACGATTAATTCAAGAACCCGAAGCTTTCCTGAATTAATGGCTTTATCATGTTGTGTGCCTATTGAATGTGATTCTTGAATATATTCAAGAATCATTGGCGTGACGTTAATGGATCGGATGGCCTAAAAATATTCATTAACATATATTTCCATCGATATTGATATGTCCTTTTCAATAGCAATAGGTCAGACGAAGCGTTCATAAATAACGGAACTTAACCAGAAACTTTAAGAGAGTATCCACCACATTTATTCCATCAGTCGTCCATTATTCTTCCCTGTACGTAACTCAAACGGTCAAAAATTGACAGTATATCTTCAACTTCACACGGGTATTATGGGCACTCTTTTAAAATAGTACAGTATACATAGTAAATCCTACTAATTATGTTAAGTATCTTTAAATGTTGATCTCGAATAATTGAAGACGAAAGTCTTCAACCAATGAGTTCACCCCATGATGGCCTACGGGGCTGAGACATGGCCTCTTAACGTAGGACTGGTCCGCAAGTTTGTGGTAGCTCAACTGGCTATTAAACGTGCTAAGTTGTGTGTTTCCCTGTCCGACAGAATTCGTAACGAAGTCATAAGGTACAGAACCAAAGTATCCGATGTCACACACTCAGAAGAACAGATGGCAGATGGGCCAGTAAGGTTTTGCGATGAAGGCCGCGTTTAGGAAAACGAAGTGGTGGTCAACCTTTCACCAAGTGTGAAGACGATTTCCGTGCAGTAGCCGGCCCGGGATGGATGCGGTAGCACGAGATCGGTCGTCTTGGCGTACGTTGAGAGAGGCCAGCAGTGGATCGACAAGGGCTGACAACGATGAAATGATCTTTAAATGTAGATTAAACTTATGTTAAGGAGTCGACATTCGTTCTGGATGCAGACACTGGTATACCATCCATCTTACCATCTTACCGTTTTATAAGAACTCAAGAAGCAAATCTGTGGTGTACACTCCATTATTTTCTGAATTCATTCAATAATTTCAAATTAATCTTCAACCAGATTTGATGAGAACGAATCTTGTTTTATGTAAATTTAAGTTGAGATACAATTTTTAAAAATGTTCTATCGCAAAGAAGGAAATTATTAATTTCGTTTAGATGACTTATTTAATATTTAAACATTCTGAATACAGTAATTTAATATTAATGTAAAGCAACCTATGGTGATGTTGGAGTATTCGTCTTTTAAATAAGAAAAAAGGGCGAAATTGTCAATAAAAAGGCCTGTTTTACTCTTAGTATTTGTATGCTTTCGTAATATGTCCATAAAACTGTCCAATCTTTAGCCTTTCCGTCCCAAGGGAGAAACACGACCCTATTGTTTTACTTTGGCATGAGGGAACTTACGACTGTTTGAATATATTATTTAGATGTAAGTTCGGAATCAAACCTTTATATTGAAACTTGTAATGTAACAAACAATACATTTCGAAAAACCTTTACGTTTCAAATACATTTCTTAGTTGATATCAAAAAATCAAACAAATGAGATATTGTATGCTTCATATAAAGAAAAAGTTTTATATGTTCATGCTATTATCACCACCAGATGTGAACGAACTACAGCAATGTTTGACAGGGATTTATGACTCAAAATTATGTCTAATTTTTCTTAGCCACTGAAATTTGGCATCTAATTAAGACCACCGACGTCCTCAAAAATCCGCATTATCGTTTATGTCTTGCCCTTCCTCGGTTTCTCCCCTCAGTGAGCCACCTGAAACTCCGACACCGCTCCAAACGCCAGCTATCAATTTATGACGGTGTCGTGGGACCGACAGGCACCTCCAGTCGAGCAGAGCCAATTCAGCTGTCATGCAGCTTGTAATTACCAAATTTGTGTTTCTAAATTTAATTTTTTTTACGCTTCTCCTGACCACGTAGTAGCAGTTGGAAAAGTCAAAACGTGTAAATTTTAGACTCAATACAGAAACATTTTATGTTATCAAAAGGCAGATGTTCTCCGCTTTAATATTGCATATTTAATTACGAACATAGTTGTGTATGCGATATGATATAAGATTGAGTTTAATTGCCATGTAAGTAACACGAACTATGATGTCAGCAATAGATTTTCCGCAAAAACTGACCCACGGTCATCACAGCGCAGGTTGTCTATTGTGGAGACCATAGATTCACAATCGTATATATGTATATACGATTGTGAATCTATGGTTTACTTTATTCTTTTAATAATAACTTGTATTAGCCAAGACCATTTGACGTCAGTTTGATTGTAAAGTCTTTCAGTATTTATTAAAATTCGTAATTAATATAAGAAAATCTATAGAATTATTTTGTTTTATTTATTTCTTCATAATTAAAGTCAAGGCAACAAAATATTACGATAACTAATTTCAGATGAATATAACGTAAAAAAGAGGTATTCCCCTTTCCAAAATGTATTCAAAACACGAGAATAATCAACACGAGAAATGTGCGCACCAGTGCCGACCAAAATTAGAAACACCATTCAGACGCTATAAACAGACGTACAAAAGAAATCTGTGTGATTTTTTATTATAGATTGTGCGTATATTCTTATGTATGACATTGACTTTTACAAAGATGCACAGTTAGCGCCTGAAAACTGTCCCTGTAAAAGATGTGCTCATGTAAAATTATGTACTTTGTAAAAACAACTAAGAATCATGCGCATAATGTTGACTTTGCAAAAAGTATCTTTTTAAGTTATGCACTTCTTTCACATAAAATCTGCTTTGTAAAGGTGACTTAAAATCACGCACGTAAGGTTGACTTCGTAAAAATGGATGTGAATGTAATCCCGGACTCCTAAGAATAACAGTTCAGTATGGAATAATGTATCATGTATTTTTGTACACCCATGGTTATGGAATATAAAACTAAAATAATTGTGATCGAATGTGGAGGCTACAAACTTCAAAGAAGACAGACACAGTCATGTGGACCGCCGACTGAAGTGAAAACTTGAAACTGTACTTGGTACCGAATGATGTTCGTCACACGCGCGTTTTATTCAGTTTATACTGAACTACAGTGAACGAGATGTAGTAGAGAACACGTGTATTCTTACATAAACACAATGAAAATAGTACAGCGCATCACTCGGGTCAATCTATCATAATTAATGTGAATGATGTGAAAAGCCTCCATAATACCGCTCACTTAGTTCGTCCGAGACGAAAGTGACGTCGCCTTTGTCTGAATTGATTCATTTCTCGAGAGTTTGGCATTTGTACGAATGGAGGGTTTCGGCATGGAATCAACTTTTTTACTGCCGTTAAAATTTCTATATGAGTAATATAATTTTAAGGATTACGTTTAAATAACTTACAAATTATAATGAACATCTGCCATGTTGGGTCGATGACTTAAAGCCCTCTCAAAGGCAACTTCTGCTTCTGCAAGTCGTCCTTGACTAGTCAACACGCTCCCCAAGTTGCCGTAGGCTAGAAAAAAAAGAGAAAATGTTATTTCACTCGATTTATTTACATAGACCTGTCAGTAACTGATATTCTGTCACACATCGAGAAAGTAGACGTGTATATATTATTTTTGCCTCCATATACATACATTATATAATATTATTTTACTGTTGACGCTTCATGTATGATGTTGATAATATTAAAAGTTGTTGCACAACGTTAAGTCAAATTTAAAACCCACTGACTTGCGAAAGGTCATTAGGTTTCACACATATTTGGTGACCTTTAAAATCTTTTCGAGCATGTAAGTTACGCGTTACACTTCAAAGATTTGTGAACTCGGCTAAAAAATAATTAAATTTTGCATATATTTGCGTGTAACAGGGGTGACTTTTGTTATACGTGTTATAGAGAAAGTACTGATCCTTCACGTTGTAAGACTTGCAGATGAATCAGCATTTTTTTCTGTTCTCCATCTCTCTTATTTGTCTATTTTTTTATTTGTATATGCTTAAGACTTAAGTATATGCAAAATTCTATCGTAGTTGGAGCTCATTCGGGAGGAGAGGATGGAGTAATGCAAAACATCCGGATGTAAAATCCGCCTTGGAGTGACATCTACGGTGTCGTGTCTCGGGCGGTTTGTTAGTAGTCAGTGGTCCATTGGCGAGGAGGGTGAAAAGGAGGGCAACGCATCGGCGTAGTAGTTTTGCTGATGTTCATGGGCATCGGTAGTCGTAGAAAGGCTCTGTATACTCGTTGTATAAAAACTTTGTAGTTACAAAACTTACAACAATATAAATTAGTTAATTTAAAAAATGTATATCTTAAATTTAATACAATTCATTGGAACTAACTATCTACAAACTAAAATTTAAATCAAACAATGTTTTGTTGACCAGTGAGCGAAAGGTTGGTGACTCGTTTCGTCGCCTTACCCTGAGTGCGTTGCAAGCTGGCATTTGAATTGTACGTACTCGGTGCGTTCCGGCATTCCTTCCACGTGCATACACGCACGCATACGCAATTGTAAGGATTCAAATTTTAGGAAAGCCTCGTCTTGTTTGAGGACAATTTGAAGACATTCTGGCAGAAACGGATGGACAAACTTCTTAAACCCTCGACGTTTTTGAGAGGTTTTTCTTGTTGTGTAATGGTGACATCCCATCTTGGTAAGTGCAAAGTGCTAAACGCATTAATCATTTTCATTAGGAATGTGTAATTTACTTATCTTATATATTTTAATCATTATAGTTTAATATTGGCATTCACCTTTGAAATTTTAAATTCATTTTGAGTTTGCTTTCGGCTTATTATTTGGTACCCATTAGTTATATACAATGTCCCCAACATCGTTCAAGCCTTGTCGTGGCGGTGGGGCTTAGTAGCCTGGGATGAACCCAGGCGAAGCTAATTGTTCCGAGGCTGATCTTTGCATCCCTCTTATAAGACGAGAGGGCTTAAAGATCAGGAGGAGGAATCGCTCTCGGTACCCCTCTTACAAGAAGAGGTTACCCAAGAGCAACAGGTGGAGGATGGAAACCTCACCCCATTGCACTGTCCAAAAGTCGGTGGGGTTGTCCTGTAGTGCTGCGCAATCTCATCTGTGGAGGTGGAGTTGCCCTGATGATTCGTTGTTCCGGGGCGCCCCACCAAGGGCACTCGCGGTGGTTTTTGTGGGTGGCACTATCATGTGCTGTGAGTCCCACACACCACCGGACCCCACCCAGGGCCGGTGAAGGCGCATAAATGCGTTTCCCCGCGTCAAAAAAAAGTTATGTACAATGTAGGTACGTACAAATTTTGTTAAACTGCTTTTCTTTTTCTCTGGTGTTTTTTTCGACTGTTTTATGTAACTCCGCTCTGCTTATGAACGCCAACACGCTTATGGCTCCCCTTCGGCTCCCCCGTTACCACCGTCATCATTACGTGTCCATGTGCAGACCATTAGCGAGCTGTATTTCTAAGGCGCTTTTAATAACCTTCCGGGGTTGCTATGGTTTCGAAGCAGCTCGACTCGTCGATCACAACGAGGCCGTCGCTTCCCATGACTTACCGACAGCCGTCACCGTAACCAGACCAGCCAGGGGAGTGATTGGGCTGCGTGGCAAGGCTAGTATAAAACTATTGGACACTGTGTGGGGCATAGGCATCACGTCAAACATTTTTTTAATATATAATATTTTTTGTTGACTAGTGGTTTCTACTTTTCTAAAGCTTAACCGCCACGTCCCACTGACGCCCAATGTTATAGCCACCCTGACGCCACAATACGGTTGTTATTGGACTTCTGTAGTCAATCAATGGCTATAACTTCTCGTTTTTCCCTACAATATAAAAATCTTTATCAGTTAACGTAAAAATAACAATGATATATGTTAGTGATGATAAGAAGATTAATAGAAGATCGCTAAGGGTTGAAGGGGGTTGGAGAATGGTGTTTAACACTTAAAAGTGTAGACATAACCTCTAGTTCTGCAGACGTTAATGACCATCGTTAGACACTAAAAAGTTTTAATCTTTTTCCGCCTACACAAAAGAAATGTCGTCCTTGCAGAATTTCGGCCACGGTGGCCATCTCTATAGAGACTAGCCAAATATTATAAGTGTGCAAGTGTGTGCGCAAGCGGCCAGAGAGAAATCAGGTGCAGAAACGATGCTAAGAAAATGATGTTTTCTTTAGTTCTCATTTTATTTAGGATTGGCAATATGCCAACGCTGAAAGCTCCAAAATTAATGTTTTTAATAACAGTAACACGATGGGAATAGGCATCCGAGGATTAAAGTGGCAGTCTCTAATTTAAATTTGTGCGGTGCAGACATATATATTCATCATGCGTTAATTACCCTCCTGGCGGATTGAACCCAGCTTATAATTTACTCTTCATCAGCACACGTGTATGATGTATGAATATACTTGTTATGTTAAGTAATGTTTGAACAATTGTCTGTCATATCACACCAACCCATGCGCGGGAATACACCTATGGCATCGGTTGATAGATTAACGTCCATGACAATTTATTTACAATTTTTTTTAATTGATATTGATGTATTAAATTTACGCAAATATTACTCATTACATTAAAACTACTTTTACAGATTAAAAAAAAGGCAATTATGGTCACGGGCGGACGTTCCTCCCGTAAGTTTTTAAAAGTTTTCGACGTGATAACTTCTTGTAAATCAATAAAACACTAGTTGCTGTCACGAAAAAAAAGTGTGACGATACAGTAACGTAACGAGTCATATAACGTTTGCAATGGATGGAGCTTGCAAGTGAGAAGGAGAGTAATAAGGCGTCGCTTTCACTCCATGGGAAGTATTACCATTAAAACAAAAAAAGGGTTTTTAAAACCGATCCTCTGTTGACAACAAAGACAACTAAAACATACGGTCGAATTGCGAATCCTGATTTCTGAAGTCTAACCGACTTCAAAACAAAGCCGATTAGAAAACTGATTTCAATTTTCAAAAACTTCTATAGAAGTTAGCGAAAATTATTATCTGAATACATTACTGTCCATATAAACAAGCAAACGTTATTGTTAAGCAAACGCGTTTCCCTCTATCACTTTTTTATCTTCAATCCATACATTTTGCTTTAAACCAATGTCGCGGGAGGTACTTCCCCAGTAGTGCTAATCCAATCCGGTAGCAATACAGCCATGACTGCTTTAAATTTTCTTACTAGCTTATAATTACCATTTTTATAGTAAAAGGGGACCAACGAGAATCGGATCCTTTTTCACTTTCTTCCCCCACACCCCCAATGGGCCACCGGCTACTCTTAAATCACACGAAACGCGACACCGCAGATGCTGAGACCTAAATGAGGTATAATACTATTTAGGGTAGTTATTCTAAAATATAAATTAGTCACGACATATTTAAACAATACATAAAGTGTTGGTTGACCGCTCACCAGGTGGGAAGACGATCTCCGTACAGTAGCTGGTCCGGGGTGGATGGAAAGAGATCTATACCCAGCAGTGGCCCGATAAGGTGTGATTATGATGATATTTCATTCTAAATTTGCGTCGTTACTATAAAAATGTTATTTTTTTTTTTTTGACTGAACCGCTTTCAATATGATTACTTACCTGTTAAGAAAGCCTTTTAGCGGATTAAAAAATTTTGCTATCTTTTACCTTAATAAAATTGGTAAATAAATTTAATTTCAAATAGTACCTTCTGAGTTATAATTTTTAATACTCTGACGGTTTTTGAATGAGAAATTACATCATATTTTTTAATATATATATATATATATATATATATATATATATATATGTGCTTATAGATCATGCTTTTAGATCTTCATCATCGTCATCATTCTCAGCCCTTATCGGTCCACTGCTGTTGGCCTCTTTCAATGAACGCCAAGACGACCGATCACCTGCTACTCGCATCCATCCCGGGCCGGCTACTGCACGGAGATCAAGTTCCCACCTAGTGATCGGTCGACCAACACTTCGTTTTCCTAAACGCAGCCTCCACTCCATCGGACATCGGTTTTTGTGTGTGCGACCAGCCCATTGCCACTTCAGCGAGCTTATTCGTCGCGTGACATCGGATACTTTTAGATAGTTAGTATACATTAAAATTAACTGATACTAAAATTTTATTTGAGACGCACCAGCTTAGTTGTTAACTAGCATGCGAGACCTAGTGATCCAGGTTCAATCCAGTCATTATCCGTTTCCATGTTTTCACCTGATTTGATGTCGTTCGCTTTCTATAATGACATCACAACGAATAATCTCACATGTTATGTGCAAACGAGTCTCTTGATTACTGGATCAACGAGAATAACTGATACACGGACGTGTTGACCTCCTTCCCTCCTCTTCTCTAATCGCCCACCGGAAACTCGCACCGCACGAAACGCCACGGCAGAGTCGTCACTTTACTGTGGTATAGTGTATGAAAGCAATATCTTCCCTGTTGTGTCTGCGCAAATTGTAATGCAGCATGACACTACCTCGTACCTTCCTTCTACCAACTGACAACAATTTTATGCCATTTGAAGTTCGCAACATATAACTAGGAAGGGGTAGTGCTATGCTACATAGGAGGAGGTACATATTGGGGCGGCTAGGAGGGTAACATATCAGCATAGTAAATGTGGATATATGGATGTTCATGGGCGTTGGTAGACGTAAGAAGGTGGCGAATACTCGTTCGCCCCTCTATTCTATAAAATAGAAAAAAAAAAACTAAACAGAAAAGATGTACTTTTTATAAGTTAAGTTTGCTAGCTTGCTGCGAAAGTCACGTTATTAAGTTAAGTGCTCGTCACTACTTAATCTCACATCGCATTGTAATGCTATTGTCTAGTCCCGATATTACTGTCTTTCATCAAGTCAAGTATAAGAAATGTCGCCGACGGTCATTGCATGCATATGCAGGATACCGGTGCTTATACTTATAATACAAATCTGAAGCGATTGTTTATTTGTTTGTTTGAACAAACAATCGCTTCAGATTGACAGTGAAACCGCGTGATGATGCGCCACTTCTTTCTATACAATTTCATTTGAAACAAAAATTTCGCATTAAGATACTTCTCCTAACAATCTCCGCATCTGGTGTACAAGTTTTAATGACATTACGTACGGATATGTAGTTTTCTCTAAGTAAAAAAACTAAAATGTAGTACGAATAAAGATGGCGATATTTTTGTGACACTGAAGCGTGGATCAACTCAACGCTGTACAGCAGAATGAGCAATACCAAGAAACAGTTCAAGCCGACAAGAGAAATGTTGATGTATAAAGTATAGCATGCCAGAGTTATAATTAAAGTCGATATAAATTCATTACAACAGCGTTCAATAGAGGCGGCTTGTGGGCTAATCTGTTGGCGTTTGCTACATCACAAACGATCCGATACTCAGTTTGTATCTGGACGTTATTCACTCTCCATTTTAGTGCTCCGGCTGGATACAAGAAGCCGAGTTATGTCGGTTTATACATTGTAAACAATTTAGGGTCTATTGCAAAATTTCCCTGGAATATCCACGTACGTATTCTACAGTTTAAACAAAATTCTGATGAGCAGTAAGTTTATCTTAATCGATTGTTTATTTTGTCCGGGTTGGATACGAGTAGCAGGAGATCGGTCGTCTTGGCGTTCATTGATACAGGCCTATGTCCAGCTGTGGACCGATAAGGGTTGATAATGATTATGATGATGATGTTAATTCGAATTTTTTTTTCTCAAAAGTCAGATCATTTCCTGTTCATGCCTTCTGTTACAACATTTTATAAAATTATTATATATAATTGAATATATCAAAAAATATTCTCCTAACAAATAGAAAAACCCGAAAAAAATTATAATGATAGATTCTCAGTACGCCAAAACTGAGAATCTATCATTATAATTTTTTTCGGGTCGAATAATCCATAACAATATTATTTTCATGGTTATTAAGACTGAAATGTGATTATTGAATTATTACCTACCTAAATTTTGAATAAAATTAATTGTATCTTCTTTTGTGAGCTGACACATTTATTTTAAATCAGTTAATCCTTTCCTTTTATTTTCACGGTAGGATTAACTGGAAACCACATTTAAACAAATTTACATTAAGTCAACACAACCGACCACAGTATGACAAAACAGGCCAAATGAAAAAAACGTTACATAATGATAAAACTTATTGATTAGAATATTCGTTAAGTTAAAATCTCGTGCGTGTGCCTGTGCGCTAACAATTTAAATTTAAAAGTTTTTGAAAATATTATTCTATTATTACTCTAGAACTGTCGTGACTGCGCAAAGTTTTTGTCCCGTAGACGTATTTTTCATGTTCTTGATTATCAGAATAGATAATAGAGACAGAATTTAATGTGTTTTACGGATTTATATATACAAATACTTACGTATACTAGTCATCGCCCAAAGATCAAAATTCTATCATAATTACCGTAGTAGTGTAACGTTTTATATAACTAAAATGTTATCCAGTTTGCATATTATATAAGAATATTAGCGCTTCTCTGTATATCAACTATAAGTGTGCCCAATTCCATACTTTTGTTGGCGCAATTTTTAAAAAAATGGTCCGAAGTTTTAATATAACGATTTATAACAGTTTAAGTGTAGACATCCGCATAAGTAGTAAAATGTGGGTTATTTATTGATATAACATAAAAGAAAATATCAATAGCAGTTCAATAAAAGTTCAAATTAAGAGTTTACTACTCTCATATGAGAGATGGTGACTGTCACATTTTTCTGATAGGAGCGAAGATTATTTATTTACGCATATGCGTATGTAATAACGCGCTGTATATTTAAATCTATCTACCTACCTTCGCTCTTATATCTTGTTAGGAGCATTCCTAGGGTAACTCTGATAAACATTGTTGTCTGAAATTGCATTACATTTGATAAGGCGCAAATTCTCACTTCAGAATACCGATTCCTTACAAGGATGATCCGTGGGGGTTATTGAAATAAAAAAAATATTAAAATTTCAATATAGAAGACGGCAGGGTTCTTCCCTCTGCTTGGGACCCAGTGATAAATAGGATCAAATCAAAAACTGAACAGACCACACCAAGGCAGCGAGATATAATAAGTACTGTTTGCGTTAATCGAAACAAATAAATAATTATAATTCTTTGGGTACTGAATCAATTATGTTTTGAAGCTTAAATATTTTATAAATAAGTTTATCTATCATCTTTGACTGTGGGGCTTAATGTGCAACGTGTAGAAGAAATATCACTATTTTTCCTTCTGACGAGATTGAGGATGGATATATTTGGGATGGCTGACACTATACGCCATTCCCAGATCATGGTCAAATATTTTTTTTATTTTCCGCCGGGAACCTACATATTTGTGTCGCAATGCACGAATTATTATTTCATAAAAAAGGAGCTCTACCCGTTTTTATCTATTTGCTCTCTTTTCCTCTCTCTCTCTCAGTCCTTTTA
>JAFELO010000459.1:75305-99536 GCA_017140195.1 Eumaeus atala
AACTCACAACTCTGGCTATGAGATAGATATAAGTCTAGAACGTAATCATAACTTTATGTTTGAGCCTTTCTATATAAACTTATATCAATGCCATAACACGAATATGAAATCAATTAGACTTAGTTCATAGTGATGATGTGCAAAGTGAATAGCCTTTTATACAGTTAATTCAAAGTATAAAACATACTATAAAAACATTTTCATTTAATGAAACAAATACAATAGACGAAGGGTATGAATATATACAACAGAACACATTAAATTAAGTACGCATATTACATTGAAACCTTTGATCCGGTATATGCAAACGAGTTCAAAATTTAAAAAGAATCGTAACAAGATATGATATATAAAGTAAGTGTTAATTTAATTTTAATAATTGTTCCTGATTATTTTGTTAAAACACATGACTTAAAATTAGATATGTACATTTACTGTCGTCATGTTTCATAATACTTTAAGTGTAATATCTCCTATCGTACTTCTTATACTATAGAGAGACAAACAAGAAATATAGTCTATACAATTTTTTTATAGAATAGAGAATAGGGGGGCACACGAGAGATCGGAGTCTTTTTACAACTAGCGACGATCATGAACATTCACATAATTGCTATCCATTTCTACCTCCCCCCCTCCCCCCGCCCCAATGTGCCACCAGCTACTAACCGCACGAAACGCGGCGCTGAAGATGTCACTTCACGGTGGTATTATGTGAGCGAGAGGTACCTCCCCGGACATGCCAGCCAAATTCCGTAGCATATTAAGATGCAGTGTTATGCACTATGCATAGCACTACCTCCTTCAATGCAGCACTGCCTCTTCCTCTAAAAAAAAAAAATCTCCCAAGAAACGTCTTAATATTAAGTACTACTATCCTGTAATTACAATGGATTAATAAAGCAAATATAAAATAATACAGCCAGCACACAGCAATAGTTAATTTTAACAAAAAGTTCTGGATTTGCTCAAGTCGGGATCGCGCCACAGAACTCGATTTCCGGAGAATATCGTAATGGCTAGGATTACTTTTGTTTGTTCTCCGAGTCTGTACAAAGCGAACTGTCTATTGACACTCCCTGTCATGGTAAATACTCGGTTTACCTTTATTTACCGAACGGATGTATAACGCCGGGGCACATACAGAGGAGACGCGTTGATGTGTTTTAGATTTTATCAAATGCTTTTAATTAAAGTTGGAACGTGGAGGTTGTCGGGTATCTTGATATTCATTATTGGGTGGGAATAAACAATTCAGTACTAACAGGTTTGATTATGTTGTAATTATGGCGATCTCTTCTTTTAGGCAAAGAAATCATTTGCAACGACGGGCGCACCCTGTGTGGATTGCTGATCGATTATAGGCTCTTAACTGTCAATTGGAGAATCCTACCCAATGAAGTTTTAACTTTATAAAAGCTCTCAGAAACCTCGGATGTACAGGTAATAGGGTCATTATATTTGACTTCTTTTTTTATTGCGATAAAAACTGGCTATAATCAATGGTGACACGTGACTTCTAGAATATATGTCCAACGGAATCTGTATTCTTCTGACCACCAAAAGATAAGACCTAAGATCCAATTCCCGTGTCTTATAAGACTCTTTAAGAAGAAGGAACTATTCCCGTGCCTTATTGGAGACTTTATAAGAAGAAATGTCCATTCTCGTTCTTTATTGAAGGGCCTAGACGAGGAAAGATAATTACCAATCTTTATTGGAAACTCATTAAGAAGGAAGACCTATTCCCGTGCTTTATTGGAGACTATTTAAAAAGAAAGATCCATTCCCGTGCTTTATTGGAGATTTTTTTAAAGGAAAGATCCATTCCCGTGCTTTATTGGAGAATGTTTAAGAAGAAGGTAAGAATAATATGATGAATAAAATCGTTTGATAAAGCGCTCGAGTAATTAAAAGCCACACCAGCGAACCGCTTAAAAGTGATCACGTCACTTATGACTCTTATGGTGTGCGTCACTGAACACTGAATTAATTTTCGTTTGTCTTATGGAGTAAACTCGCACGTTGGAGCTGACACACGCAGTTATGTTTTATAATATACTTGTTATATTATTTATTATCCTTCTCTTTTTCTTTTCTATTGTAAAATAAGTTATCTGCAATTTAAAATAAGCTAAGTGGTTCTACAGCGATTTCAGGAACTGTGCCAAGTTGCTTATAAGTAACGCATGAAATAATTTCCCCGGGTTGTGAAATTAAGATGGCGTTTTCCTCGTTTAATTAGCATAACTCGTGTTAAATGGTTCTGAACATAGCGAAGTAACCACCAGTGAACCTGGTGGTGTGTTCACAAGATTTAAAGCGTTTTTGTTAATATACTGAGATTAGCCGTACAAGAATATACAGGAGCCTTCTGGCCTTAATCGTCAGCTTCTTTTGATCAACTACAAAATGCTATTTTAGAACTGGCCGGATACCGGATTAAAATAAACAGATCCAGTTAAACGCGATTTCAAACATCACAAAACATTATATTTAACAAAATATTTTATTTTTCGGAAAATTCTAATGTTATTGTGAGAAATAACAATATTAGACACTTTTGTAGTTAATAACAACAAAATTACTCGTTTTTTCTTATGTATATGAGTGTATAAAAGGCTTCTTAAATTAATGTTTATTATATGTTATATGAACGACAGAGTGAACGACAACGGGAAAACAGGAGTCGATTGCCAGGATGACCTATCAGTTTCACAGCAAATGTCTTTTGGCTTCTGGCACTTTGACGCTCAAGCGTAATTGACGTATGATTTCTGCCACACAGTACGAAGCCGATTACATTTGGTTTTGGGTTCAGCATAGAATACGATGCAAACTGAATTAATTTCGGATGTATACTTGAGTATATTTTGAGTATTTCCACTGGTGGAATTTCTCAAGCAGGACAAATGAATATTTACTTAACGAATGACCAGAGCCGAGGCCATTTCTTTTAATTAATGTCACCTTAGTGAACTGTACTAGGCACTTCTCCACATTATTAAAACATGTGTACAGCATACATTAGCATAATATAGCCAGAGAAGGGAAGTCACACTGAAAATGTCATCCTTAATATAGCCAGAGAAGGGAAGTCACACTGAAAATGTTATCCTTAATCCTTAAAATGAATTCTTGGGATGTTTGATGATGATGGTGATGACCTGTGACGTCACTGTCCTATTGGTGTTAGTTTTAAATCCATATTCGTATACATACTTAAAAGTAATTATGCACGTATTGCATGCCCATATTATTGTATCATGTTAAACATTAACCTTATTTATGACTTTTACACCTTGAATTGTAGCTAAGTCATTTTGAAGTGCATGAAAATGGCTTCTGATAAAAAATGAACACAGCTAAGTAGAAATAAATTTTAAGGAAAGGACCGTAAGCTCTTTGTGAATTACAAACGAAGGTGCATGAGCTTTAGACATGCTGTCGACAAGACTCATAAATTGTAAAAGTGAAAACTATGCAACAGTTGCGATATGTTTTTCAGTCTTATTGTTACGTTATCTCCAGTAAGTGTACGATTTTTGTTACTTTCCTTTATAATATTTATGTATAAATTATATGTCATCTTTTATTATATGAACAAAAAATATCCCATCCGCTTTCCAAAGAATTACACAAATGCAGATATTGTAGATTTGGTTCAGCTGAAGATTACATGGAGAAGTAAAAAAAAAAGAAAAAGAAAATTAATATTTTATTGTAACATTAGATTTTAATGGCATAAAACGATACACGCACTTACGACATGCACACATTCACTATTATGTAAAACACGGTTTTTAATGAAAATTGACAATTGTCAAACGATATTTTTTACAATTGGGATGGATGGAGGGAATTGGTTATACATTATTCCTATGAACTATATAACATTAGATTATAACGTGCTGTTATAGTTGTTGATCGATTATACTATAACTAATTGTGTTTTATAACTACAAGAACATCTATCCAATCCATCCCACAGACAGAACACATCCAATTCTGGACATTTACCTCTCGTAAAGAAGGCATCCCACGTATACTTGCATATGTGGGATAGATGTGTGTATAATAAATAGCACATGTAAAAATACTAGCATTCTGTTCTCCCTCCACGTAATCTCTTAAAAATGAATGCAACTTTTTGCTTCACGTACTAATTGAAATAAAATATTTTATATATTGGTAATTTCAATAGAAGGTAAAACACACGGCTTGGATTGCTAATTTATTTTACTATATTAAAAAGCACTTGTACATATGTCTCTGTAGGTACATACATAATAAAATATATGTTGATATTATCTTTGACTACGTTACGTCTTATAACCGCACTCCCAATGTGTGAGAAAATTGTACAGAGTATCGTAGGAAAATATAACTTTTAGTTGAGGAAATTTTTTTGACAGATGTTAACGAATTCTTTTTGAGTAGTGATCAATCAATGTTGCGAACTTTCTGCATTAGGACGCGGTATTTAAAAGTAGCTTTTGCTCGTTTATTATTATTAAGCAACTAATAATTGTAAATATAGCAAAAATTAGAATTATCAATATTGTAAACAAGGTGTATATTACTTTTGATATTAGTACATTTATTTCTTCCGTGGCTCGAAGCGAAAGAGGAAGCCACATGGAATCACTGTGTAGTCCGTCCGTCGGTCTTGTAAATGCATGGAACGATCTATATTTTCAGTTTAATGTCTACTACTGAATTATGCAACTCGTTGAATCACAAAAAAAAAAAACATTCTAAATAAATAAACGATACACCCGTTGAAGTGCTTAGGAATAGCCGTTAAATCTTGGGTATTTTGAAAATCGCACGATAACTATCCGTTGACCAGTAGGTCATGAAATTCAGGAACTTCCTACAGCACAATTAAAGAAATAAACATAAAAATTTGTAAATTATAATTATATAATTTTTTTATATTTATTTAAACAATTATATATGTATATATATATATATATATATATATAAAAATTATGAGATAGGGGGCAAAAAGCAGGTGGGTAGTGACTACCGCCGCCCATACACATCCACAAGACTAGGCGTCTTACAGACGCGTTTCCGGCCTTTAAGGAAAAGGCATGTGTCGGATTGGATATATTGGATTGTACGGTAAGAAGTGGCGTAAATATCAGTTTGTCAACATGTGGTGGTCGTTTTTCAGGTTGGTTTGGAATATTTAGTGTACGAGTCCTTCTCTCACTTGCCGATTTTAATCGAACTACTAAAAATGCTAATACGAAATTCCTAAATAGTCCCTTAATTAGTAAAAAGTTGTACCATAATTGAACAGTAACTTACATTCAATAGGTAAATGTGTTGCGTCTAGTACTATAGACGATATTTTTAATTATAGGTTGACAAGCTATCGAAGCCTTTTAATGACTAACGACGCCCATGAACATCAGCATAATTACTTTGCCGATGTGTTGCCCTCCTTTTCACCTCGCCCCCATGGCCCATGAAACTAGGAATTCGTAAAACATTAAATTTCCATAGTGATTTATTTTAACTATCAGAACTATACTTTTAAAGTAATTCGTGTTTAAAGGCTGTTAATAAAATATTCTTATCAACTGTGGTCTATGTTTTAAATGGTGCTCATTTGTATTAAAGTACAATTTGGACAGTATAATCGTGGAAAGTAAAAAAAAACAATTAAATAATGTGGTACAATAAAATTATTCAATACGTTAAGCAAGAACTTTTAATTATATTGAGAACATCATGAAAGGACAAGGAAGTCGAAAATTTAATTGAAAATTGAAAAAAAAAGAAACAGAAGCAATTTTTAGCAATTTTTTATATTTAATAAATATATTATATTAGGATCTACATACACATGGTATGTTTTGTAACCCGGTAGTTAATCAAAAACATAACATAACATCTCAATACTGCAAGAAACAATAAGTAATTTTTCCGTTAATCGGAAGAAATAATTACTTATAATTCTTCGTTCATTTTTCAAATTCTTATTTCTAAATAATTATAAAACTTGAGACATATCAGTCCACCCATGACCACGGTTGGTGTTACAGCTTAGAAACATCAGGTTTGTTAAGTAACTAAGTAAACTGCGATAACATAAAAAAGTAGTTTTATTTAATTTACATTCTCTACTAAATACTAACTAGTTTCAGAAAAAAAGTATCTACTTTTGTATAGGTATATTTTTTTTACAAAATATAATACTGATTTATTTGGTGTTGAATATTTCATCACATTAAATGCCTGGCTTTGGGTTGGATTCAAGCCAAAATATAATATGATATATGCGATTGAAAATCGAAATTGAGAATGTTAAACCCCTTTAGGATTAAAATAAAAGATATTTTAATTGCGTTATTTAATATAATTACATATCGACGCGAATACTGGTTGGCCATTTAAGATTCACTGCTTTCTTACGTTTTGTAAGTCCAAACTTTCTTAATTGGTAACTGAAATGAGATTATGAAACATAACTTGAATGTATTAAATAAGAGTAGACCTCAAAGGTAGAACTCTCTTGGCATAATTTAATCATATTTTTAGTAATGAAACTTTATCCTAAAAACCGATACTTGGATATTTCACGATGTCATAATATAGAAGAATATAGTTTTGAGTTACATGGGGCCTTATGTCAACTGCAGATAAAGACCACAATACATCATTCGACGAATATTGGGTTATTTAAGAGGTTATATTCTTAAATAACCCAATATTCGTCAACGATGAAAAGCTAATTGTTCTATAATAATATTTTAAATAAACAGTTATTTTTTTATAGCTCTAATTCCCATCGAGCAAATAAACTTCAAAGGCGGCTTTAGTTTTAATTTAAATCGGATTTTCTGAGAATCCTTTGAACGTATTCCGATATTTCTCTTGGCTTTTGATGCCCACTTGTATGACTTCTGTTGATTTCTATCCGCTTTATGCAATTGTAGCGTAAACACAATACTAATATTATTTTATTATGCTTCAACATAATTCATGAATTGAATCAATTGATTTCAATTATTTTGCTATCACGAATGTATGTACACAGGAAAGTGCTCCGCTCCTTCTTACAATAATTTTATGTTTTTAATAATATCTTATTTAAATCATAATGTTATTTTTGTCATTATATAAGTTTATTAGTATTATAAAATTATTCTTTATTTACAAATAGTTACATTCTCAGGCTAGGGTAAATTTCTCCCCTCTAATTACGTACCTAAAGCCCTGAATGAGTTCACGAGATTACTGATTGTAAACCGGGAAAACAAACGTTGAAAAAATTATGGTGCTTTTATAAAATTTCCATTACTCTTTTATACAATCAGTATATTTACTTCTAGTATCATAGTATATAATAGCCTATAGCCACTTTCGATAAATGGACCATTCAACACAAATAATTTCCATTTGCGTCAGTAGTTCCTGAGATTAGTGCGTTAAAACAAACAAACAAACATTTCAGTTTTATACATATTGTAAGTATAGAATCCACTTAGCTGCAGAGATAACTTGATTTTATTTTGTACACCATTGTACTTGTAGCGCTTTGCGGTTTCAATCGCAGAAGCCGCTCTTATTTGTGATAGCGTAAACCTTCCTCGGCAAATGGACTATCTAACTAATAATTTTGCAAATAGCACCAGCAGTTCTTGAGACTAGTGCGTTCAATCATACAAATTTCCCAGCTTTACAGATTATGTATATTATATAAATAGACACAGATACTCATTGACGATAGTTATTAATTTAATTTAAGAATAGTAAATAGTAGTATTTTTGGAAAGTACTTATTGATAAAAACGTTTCGCTATTTCAGTTGAGTACTTTGCGCAAATAAACCGGAAAATCTAATTTGCCATTAATTAGTATGTATATATCGCAATTTAGAGCTGTAGCACTATCTCATCTTTTAGTAATCATACACATAACCATTAGTTTTCACCGTTCTCGTATTAAAACTAAGTTTGCTTACAAATGCACACGACAATCAAAGTGCATCTTCGATGGTATTATAAACATCGCTCGCAGTTATACGAAATAAATTCAAAGCTACGAAAAGCGAAGTATCTCGAACGTATCTCGCAACATCTCGCATGCTCAAATGCTCAAGGGATAAAGGATAACATGGAGATGCATTACGAAATGAAAAATACATTTTTAATGAAAACCGACATCAAAGTTTGATATCTTCAGGGGATTTTATGTACAATGCAATATTGTATCGCGAATTGTATTACAATTGTGTGCAGTATCCACTAATTAATTACATTAATACATTTCAGAACACATTCAGTCTAATTGATTTACGTGAAATTATTTTAATTATATTTATTTCATCATAGTGGAATAGTTATCAATCTCTATTTGTTTATTGAAACTGTTTTTTTGAATTTATTGAAGCTGCTCATCATAATTATCTGTATTGTGCTTTTATGTCCTATTAACTGCTTTGTCATCTTAAGATCTATCCACTTTGATATCCAATCAAAATAGAGCGATGTAGATTCATTCGTATAAACTTTTAAGATCATAAAAGCCATAAAACTAACTTAAACAATGATTGAAGTGCTTGACTTCCCATTTGATTAAATACGGATGGAAATCAAAATTTTAAGGTGAATTTTGGAACGTTATGGAGACTATATAATTTCCTTTAAAAGTTATATATTTGTTACTTAAAAGTCCTTGACCATCACAATATTCATCATAATCATAATCAGATAATCAAGCCTAAACATAGGCTTCCATTTATTTGTTAACGCAGGTGCAGGTTCTCATTAAATTAATAATGAAAATGAATGATGAGTAATTAACACGAGCGCCAGATCCTGGTGTGTTACTTCATTACGTTTCGTTACAATTTATCATAATAAAATATGACAAGGACTCAAACTTATCGCGAAGACAAGTCGTCATTAACATAATTAAAAAACCCGACTGCGTGACGCGAAATGTTAATTTTTTTCTGACCTCAATCCACCACCTTTTGTAACAGGCCAATTATATTGATCGTCTTTTCTTCATATTTCTTGTAAATTTTGAATGTGCAAATGTAAAATTTCTTTATAATAGAAGATTGAACATGACCATTTAAGTGTAAGTATAGTAATGCGCAATGTAATTAGTGAGGTACCTCTCGTCCACATAATAACACCGTGAAGTGATATAATCACTATCGCGTTTCGTGCGTTTAGTGAGTAGCTGTCGCGTTTCGTGCGGTTTGTGAGTAGCCGGTTCCCATTGACGGGAGCAGGGAGTAGGAGGGTAACGCATCGATATGGTAATTATATAGATGTTCATCGGCGTCGGTAGTCGTAGAAAGGTTCTGATTCCTCGCTTGCCCCCTTATTCTATAAAAAAAATAGAACGTTCTATTTAATTGGACTAGTGAAACACTAACGACCTGAAGTATAAACACTTTAATATACATAAATGTCACACACGGTACAGCTGCACAGTATCTATATTCCGTCACTGTTGTAAAGTAGATACTTGGGTTACGGTAAAAGCTATTTGTATATGGTACATGTTCCAACGTATCCAATGTTAGAGTGACTGCATTGATCTGTTAGTAAACTTAATAGAGACTTAGGAAGTGAGTAAGTATTTCATAGCACTAAATTCTACATAATTCGTCTGTTTTTTTTTAAGTGTAGAAATGACCAGCTGGTGTCAGCGACTTCATTTGCATACCTCTATTACACACTATATGCTGCCCATGCTCATTAGCCCTACATAGACGACAAAGAAATATTTTTCTCCTTAAAAGTGTATCCCAATACTGTTTCCTTATCACCCTATCATTATTATTTTTTGACATTTTTATGTAGAGACACACCTTTTTACTGCTTTACTATATGTATATTGACCGTTCGTTATCAATACCCTGATTGTTGGTCTCTTACAACAAGAACGCCATCTCTATCCTCACGTGATTTGTTCCTGTTATAGAGTTGTAGTAGTGTATACTCTTATATTTCTTTCTTAGAAATATTTCTTCTGCTCTCGACTTCTATTCCGTTCTACTGTAGATCCATAAGCATTTGGTTCACCTACTCCAGAGGGAGTGATTACGTCCACAAAAGCGTCTGTGACGTGATTTATGTGAAAGATTTTCTCAAAATCTACGGAACCGATTTTCATGCGGTTTCCACGATGGTTAGTACAAATGCCGAAAAAAGTTGTAGCGTATAAATTCAAGAGTAAAGCTGGGGCGGATCGCTACCTAGCAAGTGAAATAAAGCCAGAATTTAGGGCAATGAAATATTCAGTTACTCACTTCCTCAGGCCTCCTACTTACGGTTTTCTTGAAGCAACACAAATAAATATGTCAATCTATTTTTTACGTTCAATAGAATAGGAGTTGCGAACCGAACACCGTAAAGCTTTTGAAGTGGCAGTGACCGATCACATAATAAGCCGAACTGCAAACGTCCGCGTCAGTGGGTCAATAAGGTTCCGGAATGGAGGTCGTTTTCGGAGAAACGCGAAAATATTTCACTACCAACGTATAAATCAGAATTTTCTTATTTTTTTATTATTTAAATATCTTTTTGTTATAAGATTATTACTTGACTCACTCTACCTACGCCTATATGATGCTGACGTGAAGGCGTGTTGTTGTTCTAGTTACGTGAGTTTCGATAATATTCACAACCATAGCAAGCATTTGTGGCTAGGTATGTAAAATACAAATCAATAGAGGTACAGTCATAAAAACAGAGATAGTTGTTTTTTATATAGAATGGGGGGCAATCGAGCAATTGGAATCTTTTTACGGCCACCAACGCGCATGTACATCCACATAACTACTATGCCGAGGATGGCGACCTCCTTCATCCCCCTCCAATGGGCCACCGGCTACTCATAAGCTGTACGAAACGCGACACTGCACGACGGTGTGTCAATTTACGGCGTTATTATGTGAGCGAGAGGTACCTTCCCCCCGGTCGTGCCGGCTTAATTCCGTTGAAATGGAGGAGATAATGTCATATACTATATATGGCAGTACCACCTCCTATGCAGCATGGCACTATCTCTTCTTATTCACTATGTATGCTAGTTAGAGGTAGTGAAATGATTGATGATGATGAAGTGAGCCATCACAAGTCGTTCATTCGTGTGACACAAAGTGACGATGGCCGTTTGTAGGGTAGGAAGGAAGGGCAATGCTTATAATATATAATCATATATATATATATATATGTTTTGTGTCTACTGGTATATATAAATATATATATATATATATATACATATACAATCTGTAAAGGTAAGTTTATATTAACAAAAGACATTCATGATAGAAAATTAGAACCTGCCACCGCCAGCTTATGTCTTATCTCTTCGATGTGACCTCACGTGAGTATGTTTATGTCAGCCGCAGATCACGTCCCGACCGTTTAAGTAAACACATTGAAGTCGTATGTCACGCGTCGTAAGTTCACACGTCCAGGAGGCCCTTTCCCTTGCCGAACGTGTCAGGAGACGGTCGGGCCAATGTAATTACTTGGCCTGGAAAATCATTTAGTATCTTATATAATACATGTGGCATGCTCTTTCTGATTTTATCATAAAACCATTAAAAAAATAAGTTTTATAATGCACATTTTGAATAGTATGCTTGTGGACTATATTTTTTATAGCATACTGTCGATGTAAATAAGTTTCTAATTGATATCCTGGTGCAATGGTTCCCATAGGAAGGAGAACAACATATAGAGACGTAATGATCTAAAATTGCATCATAACTTTACTGAGCTTTGTCTTGCTAACATACCGTTGTTCATGTACGTAACGTCAGAGGCCGCGGGTTCGAATCCCGTTTCTGTAATAAAAATCTTAATTATATATTTTCTTTAATTTATGAAAATAATAAAATATTTTTTTTATCCATGTATTAGCTGTAACTCTTCGAGTACTTGATACGGGGTTAGGCTAACGTGGTGTGATGCACAGAGTATTATCATTGTCGTTTACTTTAATAACCTAATGGCTCGCTGGCAGTCCTCTAAACTTAGTACGTACCCAAATAGGATAAGCACACTCAATTGAATCGGTCGATCACAATATACGCCATAATAGAATACTACCCTTCAGATCATAGGTTTTTTCGATGACATCAAGAAGTTAAGTAACCCTACCTACTTATGCTCATGTTGCTTTGTAGCTATAGTGGGCCCGAAGCTCTAAAGTATATATCCTAGACTTGTTGCTTTTCTCTTCTCCCTTAAAAGTAGGAGGTAGGACAATAGATCCGTACGTTAGGCACTGTAACATTATTACAAGCTAGCATCACCGCGCGGTTTCCCCCGCGCAGCACCAGGCCTATTAGTCCTAGCATCATGGTATGTAACTTACAGCTTTCCTCGATAAATGGTCTATTCAACACGAAAAATATTTTTTCAATTGTTCCTGAGATTAATGCGTTCAAACAAACGAAGTATTAAGCTTTATATCACTACTAAAGAAGTATAGAAAAACCACGCTGCTAGCCAAGTGAAATAGTATTTCAACGATAAATGCATGCTCCTTAAGCCTACTTGCAGTGTCTGCGACAGAGAAGTTACTAGGATGCAAGCATCAGCTTTGCGTGTCATTGAGAAGATCGCCTTTGTTCTTGCCGTTACCAACGTCACTTCTAAGAATATAAACTACCTTAATGTTACTATAGTCTTTAAAAAATAAGTAATATATAAGATTTATGTTTAAACTTTTGTATACTTACAGGACAGGTTATGAGCCTAATTTTATTTCACTTAAACTAACTATAGCCATACAATTGGGCTTAGAAGGACATATTTTTACTTTTAATGGGAGAATTAGGGAAGAGAGAGCTCATGTGTCTGCGCAAACATTAATACGTTATAATATGTCCTGCACAGATGGTTCTTCAAAATATCGATGTCTTACTTTAACTTGTACAATAAAATTAATAGCAGGCACAACATATACCCAATGACCCGGTGACCTAACGTGTCTTCACATGACACGGGGGAATTAATCGTTAAATAACACACACTCACACACAAACATGCGCGCGCACTCACACACACACACACACACACACACACACACACACACACACACACACACACACACACACACACACACACACAAACACACACAAACACGCGCGCGCGCGCGCGCACATACACACACACACACTTACACACGTACACACAAAATTGCATATATTTTATTTTATTTGTTAACTTATTTCCTTGTTTTGTTACATAACTAAGATTGCCGTGGTGGAGGAGCGGGGCACCCAGTAGTACATGTTATCGACCTAGTACAGGGGCCCTTGCCATTAGTGCGTAACATAAAAAGTTATGAAATAAACGATTTATCATTTTCACTTTCATGTTTTAGCCGATATTCGGCTCAGATAACATCATTACTACATACATTGGGCTACTGAAAATGTATCCCAATTTTCGAGTAAAAAGTGTTGAACTCGCAAGTGTAATAAAACAAGATTGATTTGCTATGTGCACACATACACCTTAACTAAAATTAGAACTGCATTACAGAAAAATCACTAATTCATCCACGTAAAATTAATCCCAAAAGAAAATATTCATTCATTCTGGATATATAAAGTTCTTTTTATAATAATTCAGATTGTTATCGGTATCTGCTCATTTTTATTAAAGTACGTAGAATATTTTTACAGTGAAATAATAACAAGCTTTTACAACTTTCACATTTACAATGGTAATAAGAACATCATATGCACTTGTATTTAATTCCCTGTCCCTGTTTTAATATCTCTGACACCAACGCACCTCATAGCTTATAATATCTCTGACACAAACGCACCTCATAGCTTATAATCCGTCAACAGTACAGTCTGTGGTAGCCAGCATAGAAATCTACACACATGCATACAAATATACCATGAAAATTATTATCCTCCGTATAACGCAGTAGCGTAAAAACAGTTAAATATGCCCTTAATTGTATACTTAATGCTACGATACTGTAATGCTAGTTGTAGTTTTTCCATTTTCCTCTACGTTGTGGGCAATATAACCTATTTCAGTTGCAATGTATTTTTATTACCTGTCTTAAAGGTTATTTGGCTACACTTTCCAAGCGTTATTTATGTATAAAGTAGAAAGTTGAACGTTTTAAGAGTTCAAACTCCGATCGGAACAAAACAACGACGATACCTATATTTTCGTAAAGAAACATTAAAACTTGTAATCATAGTCACCGTCAGTTTGTTTCGATGAAAGATAATAATAATGTTGTATGTTTGTTGGTCAGAAAAGATAAATCAGAATGATTACACACTCAGAAGGAAAGTTAGCGGATGGACCAGCAAGGTTCCAGAATGCCCGTGTTTTAGGAAGATGAAATATTGATGAAGCCATGGACTTTTTAACCGAATAAATCGTTTAGTGTTCTTTCTTTTTGTTTCTATATTTAAACAGAAATGCAGTATAACACGTCGAATCTGTTTTCAAAAATAGCTGTTTATAAGTATTAATGACGAGGACGTCTTTGAGATTTTAAACTGGGCAGAATGCGGCATAAATATTAACGGCGAGTGCCACTCACATCTTCGTTTCGCCGACGATATCGTTGTGTTGGCCGAATCATTGGAGAGCTTGCAGGAAATGTTGCACAGCCTAAATGAATCCACCTGACGTATTGGCCTCAGGATGAACTTGGACGGGCCCCAGGCCGGTCAACGTCAATGGCGCTATTCTCGGAGTTGTAGACGAATACGTCTACCTCGAGCAACTACTGCGATTAGGTAGGTAGATATATCTTCCAGAAGGAAGCTGATAGAAAGATTTAGTTGGGGTTGGGCAGCATTCCGGAGGTTTCGTCACATTCTCACGTCACCGATACCGCAGAGCCTGAAGACAAAAGTCTTCAACCAATGCGTTCTCCCCGTGATGACTTACGAGGCCGAGATATGACCTCTTAACTTAGGGCTGGTCCGCAAGTTTGCGGTAGCTCAACGGGCTATTGAACGTGCTATGTTGGGTAGTTCTCTGTGCGACACAATTCGTAACGAAACCATAAGGCAGAGAACTAAAGTATCCGATATCCCGCGGCGAATAAGCTCACTGAAGTGGCAATAGGCTGGTCACACACTTAGAATAACAGAGAGAGGAGGCCACATTTATGAAAACGAAGTGTTGGTCGACGAACGGTCGACAAACACTTCGTTTTCATAAATGACCCGGCGGCAAGATGATCTCCGTGCAGTAGCCGGTCCGGGATGGATGCGAGTAGCAGGAGAAGGGTCGTCTTAGCGTTCATTGAAAGAGGTTTGTGACCAGCAGTAGACCGATAGGGGCCGATAATAATGAAAATGATGATGATAAAGTGTTAATAACTGTTACAGGCAATAAGGTTTAGATTTTCATAGAAATACGCTTTGCCTTTCTTGTTGTCTCTTTCCCGTTAGGCAAGGAATCTGCAACAGTAAATTAAATAATTAAACACGTAAGACTTTAAAAACAGGTTTAAAGGGTATAAACATTAACGCTGTAGGTGTTACAGGAATAATTTTATAACATACCTAATGTAACACTAATGAACGCGTTAGTGAATGGTCATCTTGTTCGTGGGACGAATGTCTCGATGCAGTTGCTGGTCAAGGATGGAAGAAGTGGCAAGATATTAATCGTTTGAACGTCCATTGAAAGTAGCCCGGGTTTGACCCAATAAAAGCGGATGATGATGATAACTGTGATAAGGTTGAACGGCATAGTAACTGAATAAAAATAGATATAAAAGGACTCATCCTTCATGGAAAAAAAGTACATTTTTTGAGGTACTGTTCTTTACCATTTCGCAAATTTATACTCTCTTTCTCTTCATCCTACGTTAGTCCACTGCTTTACATAGGCCTCTCCTGTGGCGCGCCATTTCTCTGTATTCAGAACTTGGATGTTGCATCTTATTTAACCGCGACAAAATCATGTAGTATGATTATGGAAATTAAGAATACTATAAATGGTAGCGTTCCATTAATGTAGCTGAGGGACGATTTTTATTTCTAAATTAGAACTTAGAAAATATAGACGTGTGGTGTGTCGTTGCAATGAAACATTAACAGACTCAATATATGACAGTTTTTTTAATGATACTAATACTTGTTGAGATAATTATTTCTAAAGTGAAAAAAGTGCTTAGGATTCGGACACTATAACTTTTAAAACAGTGGGAGGAGAAAATCATGATAATGAAATCCATTAAACCTTTAGATAAACACTGACTTGAAAAAAAAACGGTTCCATATGGGATTTTTAGTTTGCTGTTAAGGAACCCATCTTGGTTTCCCGCTTGGTCGCTCTTGGTCGGTTTTTATCTTATATGCGCAGAATCAGACTCGAGTACTGTGACTATTTGAAAAAAACCGCTCCGTACTTCAATATTTATTGAGACATACAAAACACGTGATAAATAACACTTGTATAAAATCACGCTTGAATGAGAATAGTCACTAGCGCGTAAGTATCCTTATATTTCAACATTAAACCGGTGAAAACTGATGATGCTTGAGATACTTTCATAACATTGGTTTCCTATCACAGAAGCAATTCACAATAGATAAAATTGTCATTTTAATATAGAAGTACATTTCTGATTCACTGGCGCGTAATATAGAAATTTTCTCTTGTATCTGTTCGTTCCCTCCCATAACCGTTAAACTGCAAACAACCTTAAAGCGCATTTTATATTTTCTACAAAAGAGTTAGTTTCCTTAAGAAAAGTAATTTATCTTTGACTGTATGGAAAAAGAGAAGTTTTAGAGAGAGACCCTTGTATTTTATAATTTAGATAAAAGTTGTTACATTATTTTGTCTAAGTAACTAATACTGAACTTCGCAATTGTTGTGGATAAAAAATAATTTTGGTATAGGTAGTCATTTTCTTACTACGTTTGTTATTGTTATCATTGTTTTGGTCAGTTTCACAGGGTACTATTATAGTCATAATTAGCTATGTCCCAAATAAGTTACAAGGTTCGGTTTCACAAGTTTCATTATAACAATTGGAAAAATACAATATTTTTATACAAAGGCTGTGTGAAAAATTAAAATTTTTTACCCTTTGTTTTGGCCGTTTGATCGTATGATATAGTCTTACATCGTTATTTATTGACGGGATTCACGACTTCTTACCATAAACACTAATCTTCTCTTCACGGCCAAGCAAAGTATAGAATAGTTACATGTATTAGTTATACAGATAGGTTTAGAAAAAATAGCAAGTTGCACAGTGAGCGTGTATATAAAAGATATGCAACTGTCAAATTATGCACTTAGTAAAATCAACTTAAACACATGCGCGTAAGGTTGGCATTTGAAGGAAATAATTTTATGTACAATCGCCATTGATTGAATAAAAACAAGAAATACAATTTCACATTGAACTGTCACTCTAAAGCATCCGTCATTGTACGTAAACATATCTATTGTATCGAATTTAGAAAGTGCATAATTTGACAGTTGCATATCTTTTATATGGACGGTTTTGAGACGCTCGCTGTATATCTTGCTATTTTTCCAAATCATTGACAAGCACGGATGCATTATGTAGTTAAATATGAAATCATATATCTGGTAGAATGTAAACGTTTAGTTATATAGAATACAAAACGAAGTATAGTTGTAAATGTATATGTTATGTCACTTCTTGGTGGAAATTCATGTTTAAACTTGACTAAATGTATACTGTATATAGTTTTTCCACAGATAATTTATTTTTCAATTTACATTAACTACCGGTTCCGACTTATCACCATCAGGTAAGAAAGAGTATATAGAGTTTATTTATAAATAAAATTTTAAAAAATGTAGTCCAAATAAGCTCTGCATATCCATCGGGATCAGTCATCGGAAGTTGTTGACATATTTAGATATGTCTTCGCGTGATGTTATGAATAATTCAAATACGCCATGTAATAGTTAACAACTAGTTATAGAGGCAAATCGTGTTTACTGCCCGTAATGAATAGGAAAGCACAAATTATGCTGACTTTAGCTATAGCGCCGTATTCTCCGGAGAATGTTAATTGAATTTAATATCTTCATACATATTTTACCTTCTGAGTATTACATAAGAAACAAATAAACATTATTATGTTTATAATTTTTAAACGAATAATATATTCTAGTTAACATCAGTAGACTGGATGACTTTGATTGTTAAATCGGCATGTTTGATTGAGCCAATCGGAATTATAAGGTATTTTACGAAATAACATCACCAGGTTATTTATTTACATTATATACCTGAATAGGAGAAAGGATGGAGGAAATTATTTCAACACTCCAGTCCAACTGCATTGTGGCAAAGATTTAGGAAAGAGTTTCCTTTACAAAAAACTATATCAATGGCATGTGACATTTCTTCGCATTTCATTATAAAAACTGAACTTGTATTAAAATAAAAAAAAACTAAATAATTAAGAATGTCATAACTATTATTAAAAGTCCTACAACAGTGCTAAATATAATTAACTTAATTTTCGTTTTAATTCAATTAGTATGGTGATTATGTTCAATTTTTGAATGTTAGCGGTGTACTATTGTTATCACTTTTATCGATAGAATACACTATATTAGCTAAATAGCCAGTTGTAAAAGGACATATTGTAATAAAATTGTAGAGTATCTAGATAATACAAAACATGTGTCCAAAAAGAGTATTCAACGCATTTTTTTTTTAATTTATCGTCTCTATGGTGTAACGGTGCGGGTATCGCCTGTTAAGGCCGCTAGTCGCGTGGGTTCGATCCCCAGGTCAGGCAACTGTTATTAAATGTTTTTCAGATTAATCTGGCACGCATTCCATTGTACAGGATTGGAATGTGCCCGAAGTGGTCATAGGCTTGCCACCTATGACATCATAGGCATCAGTAACTTGGCTAATCGTTGGTATTCTAGTATATCTACAGTACCTTGGCTAATCCTGGGTGTTCTAGTATATATCTACTGGACTTACGATCTGTGGATGTACTAGCTCACCTCTGCCTACCTTTTCGGGGATAACAGGCGTTAAGGTACTCTTACTCCACTCATTCACTTTTTTTTGTCAACTGGATCCGAAATTAAGGAGAGATGGATACTTCCTCGATCGTTTGTCAGCTGTCAGACCACTGATACATACGTAGCAGTGACAGGCACTTTAGTAAATAGCATAAAAGCTATTGTTTTTCATCGCTTGTCGTTTATAGGAAAAAAATATAACCCACAAGTCAGATAAAAAGAAATAGTCATAGGAAATACTTAAGCAAATACACTACGGTACATTTAAATAGTATTCCGATAGCAAAGGGTAAGGTCGAATTCTTTTCGGAGTAACCATCTCTGTATTTTCTCCAACAAACACCTTTTCTGCCTCGTCGGATTCATGTATATAGCATAATGCTATCTGTGGACTCGTGTTACAGGTACTTGACAACAAATATGCTTAGACATATTTCCGTTTTCAAGTTTTGGAGTTTTTATAAATTTAATTAATTATATATCTTCAAGATTTTTAGTATAGAAACACACATATGTATATATATATATATATATATATATATATATATATATAAATCTTATTTGTAATAAGATTAATTTATATTATATAATATTATATATATAATATTATAACAGACGGACTAGTGTCGAGCTTGAGTGTTCAAACCGCATTAAAAGCGAGGACCTAACCGTCACTTCAAGGCACGCCGACAGAATCACTTATTTGTTTCACAATTTAATGTCCCACGAAGCTTATCATAAACAATATAGCACGATTTGGACATTTGTCATTAAATATACCGTAAGCTTTTTCGATAGTGGCAGTGCTGCCGCCTCAATTCGATAAGAGTATTATCACTTGCTCTTTATTAATGCGTGCGAAAGTATCAGAAGTTAATAATCGCAACCACTTCTATATGTCTAAATAATATGTTAAAAGCTCAATTGTACTTAAAATAAACTATCAAAACTTTTACCTAAACCTTGTTCAAAAGACTTTATTGCATAAATTTATTTATTATTTACTATTCTGTTATTTCCCCGATGTAAACACTTCTTATCTCAAATAACGTAAACGAAACAAAATAACTTGGAAAAGTTACAAGCTACAAAAAATCTTTGTATTCACTTAGTGTATAAAAATAAAAGTCCATATGAAATTATAGTAAAATACTTAAACGGTTCTAAGTATTTCTTTGTTCCGTGTTCAAACAATTCCGTCTGAAATACGAGGTCATTGTTGGTGGCACCGACAGCACAGGGAGCTGGGGTGAGGTTTGGGGGCGTATCCTGCAAGCAAACTCTAATAGAGAGAGGAGAACAGAAAACCTATTACTGTAGCACGGGTGAGAGAAATAGGATGCTTGTCGAGTGCTGGTAAAGTAATTGTGTTCCATCTATTCCCATTTTTTTTTTCGAGACTTGAATGGAAATTATTGACTAATTTATCATAAGTTTCTATTATTGTTGGTGAGTATGTGTATGTTACAGTAGTACAATAAAATAATAATAATAATAATAATAAAAATAACAAATATCTATGGACTCACCACGATACGTTAGCCTAGCCCCGTGCTAAGTACCGATAAATTTAATAAATGTTGTAACTGTAAGATTTATACACATAGATTAAAAAAAAAAAGAAATCCGTGACCAGGGCATTATCAGAACCTTCAGGCACAATATGTACCTGCGGCTAACCTGAGCTTTGTTACAATTGCGCCAGCCGGTCATTAATGTGAGGAGGACGAGATTACAATCCCCCGGTTTGCCTGTTAGAAACGTGACTAGTAAATAACTATAAATTTCAGTTTCACAGGCTCCGGTTAGGAGTACTTATTATGAAGAATTTATGTCGTCGTTTAGTAGATTTAATATTAACTAGATAGTAGACACTGTAATAGTCACCTTTAACACCAATGCATATTTTTCATCGTACTTCACTATAAGTGTTAATACATATAATCCACATCATATTTGTACTTTTCAAAACTTCATGATATTCCCAATCAGAGCATTTCCGGAGAAGACTGTGGAAGTGTCCAAATCATCTTTCATTAGGACTAAATACATAAACTTGCCGCGCACGTCAGCGTGATATAAATAATTCCATATCTTAGAAAATAATAATTACTTAAATTAATACAATTAAATATCCACTACTCTAAATTAAACTTAAAAAGTTGGGAAACGGAGGAACTGCATTAAAGTTGTTCACAGATTATTTATCGACTTACCCAAAGGGTGAAACTAGATATATGCATAAGTGAAGATGAGAAACTTTCATATTTTGGAGTTACACAGTGTAGCGTACTGGGGCCTACTCTATTTTTAATATATATAAATCAACTGTGTAACATTAAAATAAGAAATGCTGAGATCTTCTCCTAAGCTGATAACACAGTAATTGTTTTTTCTTCAGAAACCTGGGGTAATGTTACAATTAGTACAGAACACGGTATAGCTGTAGTCGCTGATTGGCTTAGGAAAAAAATATTTTGTTTATATATAACAAAAACTAGTTTTATAACATTTAGTATCAATAACAGCACGCAACCTGAGGTGGTTGCGTGCTATTATATATTTCAAGTTAAATATTCACACATTTAATATGAAAAATATGAGTACATGTAATTGTAACTCTTCTATTAGAAAAGCCACAAATACGAAACAGTTATGTGTAACAGTGAACCAAAATTTAAACTGGTACCACCATTTTGAACATGTAATGAATATAATTAGAAAATTAACTTGGATATTTAAGACATTGAGTTATACCTAGAAATATTACAAATAATCGAAATAATAAAAGATTTTTTTTAAATCAAATATATATTTCTCTTGATTAGTCTGTCATAATTTACTGCATACCTGCATACGGTGATGCTTCCAAAACAAACAACATATGCGTAGAAAGAGCGCAACGCGCGTTAACAAGATTTATGTATTTTACAGACAAAAGTTTCTCCACTGATGATACAAGCATGTGTACTTTTAAAAGAAGCTAAATGTAAGTTAAATAAATAAATAATTGAAAAAAAATAATCCTGTGTGGAACGATCGTAGCGACCGTAACATGAAGTAGTCGCTCCTTGAAGAAACATGAGATAACATCGTCGAAACATGAGATAACATCGTCGAAACTTCGATAGTGGTACCAAATTAATATTGACAATTAAATGAAGTTCAAGTAGAAAGTTTTAGGGTACCTCTTGAATGTAATATATATCTTAACCAAACTAAGAAATATATTACATTCGTTATAATTTATTCATTTGAAATAAAGTATACAAATACTTTAAATGGAATTATTTGTTATTCGCTTATCTAAAATCATTTGAACAAAGTTTTATCGTAGTTTAATTTAGGCTTACACTTCCTAAGAATATAAAGTAGTATATGAGAATATAGAACTGCAACATAACCCACTGGTACCTAGTGTTATAGTTTTCTATACTCCTATTAGCATCGCCAAGCGGTTTCGCCTATTAGTAGTGGTCGTCACGACATATAGCCGGTAGCCTTCCTCGATAAATGGACTACTCCATACGAAAAGAACTTTACAATACGGGCTTGAAGTTCCTGGGGTTAGCGCGTTCAAACAAACAGACTCTTCAGATTTGTATTATTGATACTGTCATCATTAGATTATAATGTATGTGTTCGTAACAAACCACGCCAACGAACTAATAGCGCGGTGTCTGGACGGTGATAATGGCTTAATTGATAACAAAGTCACAGTATAAATTCAATTTCTCCTGCCCGCTGCGGCCATCAATATAGATAAGTTGACTTTCATGGACAAAATATGGCAGCCTAAGATTTTCCGTTCCACTACTGCTGATGAGGTATTTGCAATTCTGACAATTAGTAAGTGGCTAAACGTGCTTACCACTTGACCACACGGCAGATAGTTCGGACACTGACAATTATTATGCTGCTTACAAGTAATGTCTGGAGTTTTAATTAGAATTTTAAGATGCTGCATTGTAGCGGAATAGGGAAGGGGCGTCACATGACACCGGCATAAAGTGACATCTTCGGTGTCGCGCTTCGCGGAGTATGTGAGTAGCCGGTGACCCAATGGGGGAGAAGAAAGGTAGGGCAACGCATCGGCATAGTAATTATACAGATGTTTATGGTATATATCGGTTCGATTTTTCGTTTGCCCATCTATACTATAAAAAATAAAATTTATAAAGAGATTTAAAAAAACATACGTGATAATGCTGAAAACATGTTACGTACTTCAATCAAGTTTACTAAAAGAATAAAATATTGGCTGAGGAATTGGACAAATATTAGTATACAATAGATCACTCTTACAACGCCACATTTACTCACCGATGTTTTATACAATATCATCATCATGCGCGTAAAGATACACTACAGCTTACAACTAGCCTAAATTCGATTGAAAAGATAACATCCTAAATACAATGACAGGAAGATACTCATTAATGTTTCTCGATTCGATACGAATATCGCGTTAATAATAACGGTTAAGTAAAAGTAAACGCAGACAATCGTTGACACAATTCCGTTGAAGCGAACGGTTTTGTGTAAAATTTGAAATCTGAATCGAAATTGATCGGATCGTCCCGATGTTTGGAACGTCATTGAGTCATGTACGAAACGAACTACCAATAACCACTGGATTACATTTCAAAGTTCCACCATTACGGGTGTAAGGTCCTTAATAAGATGCCTAACTCGTCACTTCTCAGACTCGATTTAATTTTGGATATAATGAATTCTTCTAACAAGTTTGTGCTTTGACGCTTCGCGCTCACGCCAAGTTAACCATTTCAATTTGAATTTAATCAACTGATTGATTGTGAAATTCATCATCATCAATATTTATCTAAATTGCTTATGTATATAAGGTTGTTAGTAGAAGTAGCTATGTAGTAGCTGGGCATAAGGTCGTTAGTAGAAGTAGCTATGTAGTAGTTGGGCATAAGGTCGTTAGTAGAAGTAGCTATGTAGTAGTTGGGCATAAGGTCGTTAGTAGAAGTAGCTATGTAGCAGTTATATTCATATCCAACTACTACATAGCTACTTCTACTTACCATATGGAGGATGTTATGTACATAACCTTATGAAGGTTGTTAGTAGAAGTAGCTATGTAGTAGTTGGGCATAAGGTTGTTAGTAGAAGTAGCTATGTAATAGTTGGGCATAAGGTTGTTAGTAGAAGTAGCTATGTAGTAGTTGGGCATAAG
>JAFELO010000460.1:0-24794 GCA_017140195.1 Eumaeus atala
CTGAGGACATTCGCTATGCCATGGTCAATAAACAGCTTAATGTACTTACACTTATAGATTAAAGTCTAAAAGTTACTGTACTTACACTTTTAGATTAAAATGATCAATTGAATTAAAGCATTACTAAAGTAATGCTTTTTTTTAATTAGTCATGCTTGTGGTTTGTTAGCTATTTAAGCAAGTGCTCACAAATTGTAGAGCTAACTAATGATGATGGCACTGTCACTAGACCTAATGATCTTTCCATGAATAGAGGTGTACCACAGGGCTCTGTATTGGGGCCAACAATTTTTTCGTTGTACACAGCTGACGTTATATAGCAGATACAACACTGTGTGATGAAAACTGTGAGTGACTGCTTCTATAGACTTATAGTTCTATATAAAATAAGAAACTTAATGAGCACGGACCTCCGTATTCAATTGTCTATCGTAATCACTTGTTCTATCTAAATAAAATTATGCCGATACCGTGATACACTCGCGGTGGTTTTTATGGATATACGGCACTAAATATATGTCGCGAGCCCCACACACCACTGGACCCCACCCAGGGCCAGTGAAGGCGCGTAAATGCGTTACAAATTACTGTATGCGTTGATATATTATCAGCACTGATGCCATTGATAACAGGGCAGATTCATCATCGACTGTGACGTCATATACGTTCGATCAGCAGTGCCATGACCATAATATGCGATTCAAGTACCTTTTCCTCAAAGTAACTTTACATATTTTTTTATATTTGGTGGTGAAGGGTTTATTGGTAATTAGTATTCTCCGTTATTATAATTACCACTGCTCTTCTCGGTGTTATAATAATCCCATTGGAGGTGAAAACGAGGGCAACGCTTCGGCATAATCATGCGGATATTCATGGGTGTGGGTAGTCGTTGAAAAGCTCCGATTGCTCGTTTGCCCCCCTATACTATAAAAAGTATAGTTGTCTATATGTTCGAATGTTTTTTTTTTTTGGTTACACCCTGTACTATAACAGATGGAATTGTGTTTGCGCTATCTGGAATTTCAAGCCTAATGTTTTGCTAAAACGTACTTAACATTTAATAGTATGTAAGTTGTGAATTTTTTTTTCTTATTTACTCAGAGAAATGCATTTAGGCGCCTTCACTGGCCCTGGGTGGGTTCACACAGATGGGGCTGTCCCACACCTCAGGACAACCCCACCAAATTTGGGACAGTTTGCCAGTGCAAAAACGGGGTGAGATTTCCTTCCGCGCAATGGGGTGAGATTTCCTTCCGCGCACCTAGCCCCGTGAGTAAGAGCGCCGCCTTTTTTTGCTCTCTTGTCCCCTCCTCTTAGACGATGAGTAAAAAGAGCTCCCGCCTCCTAGATTCATTTGGCTTAGCCCAAGGTGTCTGGGTTAAGACAAGACTACTGACCCCCACCGCCTCGGCAAGGCTTGAACCGTGGTGGATTAAGATGTGAAGCCTAGAAAACGCAATGATTGTAAAAACAACCACAAACAGCATAATATTTTGTTGCGTTTGTGTGAACATGAGTACCTTAAACGTATGAAACAAATCAAATGACTTGATTACGAACGTTGAAATAATCCCATAAATCGCAACACCAGTTTTCCATTATGAAGGTTACAAGGTAAGAATTCCATTTAACCTTTCTTATGTAGATATTATTGAGAATGAGAAGATATGAGTGAAAATCATGTTATTTAAATTAAGCATATTATGTAAAATAAAGAAAGAAAGGAACGTTTAAAATTATATTTCATATCCCCATTTATATGATATATATTATTTATCGTGAGGAGATGCTTCTGTGCACCCAGGGAGATTACCATTAGCAGCCTATACTGATGTTCCTGATGGCTGGCCAGTCCCTCATAAGGGACTCCTAATTCAGCCCCCTCGGATGTCCCACCCTGACTGATCAATTTCCCACCCTGACCTGACCTGATGGATTCATAAATATACACAGATAATATTATTCCAACACAAAAGTTATTTGTATAATTTAATTTCACATTGAGACAGTACACATTTTACAAAAAGGAATTCATTAGCTTGAGTCGACCAGTCGAAGGTTGAAGAAAAAATATAACAAAAAATGGAATGTAATTGGATAATTGAAATTGTGATAATTAATCATAGGGAATAAAGTTCTTTGTTAGAAATTGCCTTTCCACCTTGTTTCTGTATATTAATCTATGATAAATAATTTTCTTTCCATGGGAAATTCTTCGAGAAAAGTTACAAATGGTACTTAACGAATTATTGGAGTCTTTGATTTTTTTTTGCCAGTAATGTTGAAGCTACCAGCCAATTAACACCAAGTTTTTTGATGTAACGATAAATTCATTTTCTGGAATAAAATTATTTAATTGAATTACTCACTTAAATTCAATTACACATGTTTAAGGGATCAGCCATCAACTTCCTTATTATTATTTTAGCCTGGTGTGTCCCACTGCTGGGCTAAGGTCTCTCTAATCTCTATGTACACCTTTCCGTTTAGAGGTTGATATTGCGGATCATAATGTAAAGAGTCCAGCTCATCTCGCTACCGACGACGGGGTCTCCTGCGTCTGAGGCCCTGAGATATGTTCTATTCCAGAAATTTTCAGACAAGCGACAGACGTAGCCAGTCAGTCACTTAGACAGCAGCCTTTCGAATAACATCCTTTATCCATATTTTAGAGCGCATTATGGTATTCTTAATCCGATTTATCAATTTGATATCAGAATACTTCGCTCCATTGCTCTCTGTCATATAGAGAGGGCGGATCTCTGCCGATATGGTGGCGGGATCAACTTACTTACTGTAAAAATAGATTAATTCATGCCATCGCCGATGCCATTTTAGCTACCGCGTTTGTTGTCCTCGATGTCAGAGTCGGGGGGATCCAATAGTCCCTCTGGCTATGATAATAATAGTTCAATTGGTTATTATAAACAATATTATATCAGGATGTATATCTCCAGGACGGGAGAGTTGGGCCACGGGCCCCTTTATGACTCCAAAATCCGATGAAGTTGTATTGGGTTTCTCTACACGGCCATAGCATAAGTTCAGGTCCGAAAAAAAAACAAGGAAAAAGAAATCACACATATTCATTAGTAATTGAGAAGCAAAGTTCAGTGGCGAGTTGGACCTGACTTAGATTTTTCAAAATAAATATACTTGTGATAGTATATATTTTGTCACCCAACCAAAAAAATTGAGCTAGTTTGGTAACTATTCGCCCTTACCACTGCCCACAGTATAGACGCGCTGTCCTACCACATCGCAACCTCCAACCATCTGCTGTGGCTGATACTGCTTTGATCAGACATACTTAAATGTTGTTATTGCGGTGATTATTTATTTCATAATAAATTTACAGCATTATATAGTCCTATACAATCAAAAATAAATCATCTATATTCTTTATTTCACTCAACGGGCCCTCATAGCACTCCAATGAAGCTGTGTTGGGCTTCGCCCTTCGCTTCGGCTTTAATATAACAGATATTGTGTGTGCCGAAGCACAATATCAATATTAACAGTATTCTTGAAAGATAAAAAATAAAGATACGAAAATTACACAATCACGGTTTTATTGAATACTAGCTATGGATGACGAAATAAAATTATTAAAACGTCCGTCGCGTCCGAGCTCTCAGATAAAGTGAGCCGTGTTGCGCGCCTCACCGCACTAGTTGATCTCAACCGCATGCGTGCACACGGCAGGTACATTCGTGGAGGGGGGGTTCTCCTAAGAATATTGATATTATGCATCGGCTGTGTTGAATAATTTTATTGAATTACGGTGGATATGAGATAATACTTATTGCCACTTGTTCCTACTGATTGTACCAATGCGACGTTATTGCTATTGGCAAACCTTTATGATCGCATTATTAACTCAAGTATATAATGATAATGTAAGATTTAATAAAGATTATAAATTAAGCAGTAAACGAACAATATGATGTACTAGTAACCAGCCCCGGCTTTGCATGAATAACAGGAATTTTATATTTTGTTTCAAGTCTCCTTGACAGTTATTTTAACACCACGATTAAATTAACATTTAAATGTTTTATATTTTGTAATGATACACACAATCCAAGTATTATATCCATCGATTAAGAAAACACTAAGATATTCAGTAACGACTCAAAATCGTCCGTATAAAACATATGTACGATATTGAATTATGCACATTGTATAAACAGCTTAAAGTAATGTGCGTAATGTTGACTTTGCAACAAAGGTTGGGCAGCATTCCGGAAGCTTCGTCGCGTTTTCTACACCGAAGAATTTGAATACGAAAGTCTTCAACCGATGCGTTCCCCCCGTGATGACATAGGGGGCTGAAACATGGCCTCTCAATGTAGGACTGGTCCGCGAGTTGGCTGTTGAGCGTTCTATGTTGTGTGTTTCTCTGTCTGATAGACTCCATAACGAAGTCATAAGGCAGAGAACTAAAGTATGAATAAACTCGCTGAAGTGGCAATGGGCTGGTCACACACTCAGAGCAACAGTAGCCGGACCGAGATGGATGCGAGTAGTCAGGATATTGACGATCATTGAGAGAGGCAGTCCGTCCAGCAGTGGACCAACCTATTCTGCGGACGTTACGAAATGAATACGACATTGTAAATGAAATATATGTTGACGACATTAAAATATATTTCTCTTTCAAACCGACTGACATTGAACATGTAATTATGAAAATAAAACAACAAAATATAAAAAATAAAATAATACAAAATATTATAAAAAGGCACCATCCCTTTTCACTTGAAAAAAAAGAATCGATAGCAAAATTAATGTTCAAGGAATAAGACGTGATGAGAATGATAGTGTAACCAAATCTGTTGAAGGCACTAACTATACTGCAATATTTCAAGTAGTTAAGTAAAACAAATCGCAATTCCCCGTCAAAATTTTTTGGAGCCTAAAAAAACATTACGTCTCTTACGTCAAAATATTTCAGGTCTTTATGCAAAATCTAATAACTTGCAATACGCACTTGACAAATTACGTCAAACTAACATCAATATGCCATTTCTATCAGAGACATTTGTAAAGCTTGGTTCGGAAAAAAGCATAATTATAGCTATCTACAACTTAGCCGCCTCATTTTGTCGTATGGAGCAGAAGCGTGGAAGTACATGTATATTTGTAAAAAAATCTTGACTTTTAATTATTTGTAATTCTATTGGACATATGTAATTTGTTAGGTACAAATTACATGTGTCCAATAGAATAACATTTTGAATACTGTGTTACCAAAACTTTATTAATTAATCTTATTATTGTGTGCATCGATCGTACTCTAACATCTGACGTAAATATATTACTCGATAACGTTAATACCTTATTGCTGAAGTTAAACACTAAGAGTAGTGCAACAAAGATTATTATCTTTGTTGCTCCGAGAATATACTCCGAGAGATGTATACTCCGAGAATCTAACAATAAGATTATCGGATCATGAAACTGCTCAATTAGTATGTTTTTCCTTAGCCCCATTAAGCAGTAGTATTTTTTAAAAACACCCAGTTTGATTTGAAGAAAAATAATGCCTTATCTGAAATTTAATGTGACTCACTCACAAAAAAACTGTAAATATATTAAACTACATAAAATATTATAATATTCTTAAAAAAATGTATCCATACTTGTCAATCTCAAATAACTACAGCCTATACAAACTAATCTAAAAATCAACGCAAGGCGGCATGGAATGTTATCAATTTCAATATAAATATACGCGGTAATGATTGGTGTGGACAAAACAAAATCATACATGTAATAAAAATAAATTGCACGACTATTCATACCCCATTGTTTATAGCAAAAAAAAAGCGCATTTAACTATTAATTTCTTAATATGCGTAAAATTAGGAATAACGACACTTTTCAATACACTACTCAATTTGAAAAATACTCATTTTTGACCCCAGTTGTGCCATGCGTTATATATAAATTTATTAATAACAAGTCCCATCGCACATACTAGTAAATGTATCATTTATTGAGGGTATATTTCCATGAAAATTAAAATACTTAATGGACAATGGAATTAAAATACTCAAAAAGGTAATAAACTTGAGACTGGCATTTATAGACCAATCATATTACGAGTACTTTATACAAAAGGTACCATTATACAGAAAAGGTAATATTCTTGACACTGGATATTATAGACCAATCACATTAGTTCCGATTTTGACTAAAGTGCTCGAAAAAGTTAGGCATGATAGAATTTACAATTACTTAACAACACAAAAGTTACTTAATTCAAATGAGTATGGCTTTAGGAAACACTATATAGCTTGTTTTCGTTGAGTAAAATTAATAACAGAAGCCCTTAACTCCAATAAGTCAGTAGTATCGTTTTTTCTAGACATGAGTAAGGCGTTCGATTTGGTCTATCATCAAACATTATTGAATAAATTAGAGTTATTAGGAATCAAAGGTAATGCACACAAGTGGTTAGCCAGCTATCTGTTAGATTTATATCAATGCGTGGAGTTGGCATACATGAAAAAGCAGAGAATACTCTCAAATAAAACACGATTCCTACCACAAAGTGCCTGCAGCGTGCCACAGGGTAGCGTACTTGGACCTCTCTTATTTTTGATACTTATAAATGATCTACCAAATGCGACTATACACAATTGTGTATTGTTTGCTGACAATGTTACTATGTTAATTACGACAAATATAAAAACGGACTTACAATTAGAATTAAATAAAGGTCTACGATCCATAGGTCAATTGTTGCATATAAAAAACTTAAAGCTTAATAGAGACAAGACTAAAATAATGCAATATAGTGCCTATAATCGTTATAATCATAATAACTTAAGGGCCTATTTGAAAACAAGAAATTGGAAAACGTAAATGAGGCAACATTTTTAGGTATTGTTTTTGGCGTTCAATGTAATTGGAAGGCTCACACTGACAAACTATGTAGAAATATCGATGAATTTGTTTATGTATTACGCAAACTAGCACTAACTACTAACAGAAGTACAGCAAAATTACTTTATCATGGTCATATTTCGTCACGCTTACTTTATGGAATCGTTATTTGGGGAAATCTGTAGGTGGCTTTAGAGTTTTCACAGCCCAAAAAAAAATGTATGTAAGTCATGAATGGTATAAAATTAAGGGAATCCTGCAAACCTTTTTTTTCAGCTAAATAAAATTCTACAATTACCTAGCCCCTATCTCTATGAAGATTTAGTTTTTGTTAAAAAAGAACTTACAATTATTGTATACGCACAATCTACATTGTAATTATACTTCTAGTGCCAGGATGAAATTTGAATATAATCTTTATATGCCCCCCAAAGATTATATTTTTTTATTTTTATTATTTAAAAATTTATAACCATTATCCAGACGAATTTAAAAAAAAACACTTTGATGTTCAAGCGTAATACTTATAAATATCTATTTAATAAGTGCTACTATTCGATTAATGAATATCCAATGAATAAAATTTGATATTGGTGATTTTAAATTACTATCGTTTTGTATTCACTTTTCTCTTTTGACACACATTGTATCTTTTGACATTTTTAAGCAATTTATGGCAATACGTTTATAGTATCTAAACAAGATGTCCTTGCTTTGTGTCGTTTTTGATATAGATACTTGTTACTAATTTTAGATACTAACTTCGACGTTATTATTTAATTTATATTAATTTCTTTCCTTTTTGTTTAATTTGTGACAATTTATTGTACCTACTTGCCAATTAAATTATAATCTGTATTCACAAGATTTCCTCTACTTTATTCTATCATTAGATTTAACTGTAACAATTTAAATTTTTGCACGCCGACTGATCGAGAGACTGTGTAATGAAACTGATGTTTATACTTGTTAGACCTAATTAGTACCTACAACACATTCTTGCAAATAAAAATAATTAATAAAGTAGGAATAATAAATCAACGAAGTCCTCAACAGAATTTTTAACTGGTCAAATTCAAATGCGTTATTGTTCAATTTAACTAAAAGTAAATTTATCATTCTTGTTTCTCGTCAACAGGTGCAATTGGTGAATATAAGGAACCTTGTTATTACTCTATAAATGGACGCACGGCGTAGGGGAAGCACGTAACCTTGGTCTCATACTAGATGAAAACTTGAGCTTAGAAAAAACATATCGGAAGTAGTACACAGTTTTTCTACCGCTTAAAAGTGCTTTATCGCACCAGATACTCACTCAATGAAGCAACTCGTACACAACTTTGTGAAAATCTTGTGCTTTCAAAGTTTAAGTATTTCGATCAGTAATAAGACCAAGGCTGCTTAGACGGGCTAAAAAGTCAATACAGCGAGTTAAAAACGCCTGTGCGCGCTATTGTGTATGAAAACACAGCGGCAAGATCACGTTATCCCATATCTTAATCAGGCATATTATACACAGACTTCGCACAGTGCACACCCATTCACCGCAGCAATTCGGAGCAGTTTTAAGTACGCTGCATCCAAGTGCTGGAACAATCTTCCGCCTCCTTACCGAAACATTGGAACTCAATTGGGCTTTACGCGTCAATGTAAAAAATATCGTACACTTGTCAAAAGCAATCATAATTATCTGATCTATTGAGTGTATCTTTGAGTGAGTGTGTGAGTTGCATATCCGGTATTATAATCTGAATGAATGTGTAAGGTCAACTAAGTATGTGGGTAGTATTGTAGTAGGGAATTATATATTTTATTTATTTAATTATTCTTTAATTTTATTTTAAACATACGCTAACCGCGTGGGTGTGTAGATATTGTATGTATTCGGTTCCACTTTATCACAAATTTTAATAAAATTAAAGTACACACATTTTACTTTCTGAAATAAAATGTGTGTACTTTAATTTTATTAATAGTATGTGTGCTTACGCCGCCGCTAGAATAAAATGGAAACTAAGGTGATCCTGAAAATCAGTGTTAGAATTCAAATATTCCTAACTGAAGCTGAGGCTCAACTCACCTTTTTGTAGGACGCGTTGCTACACCAACTCTGTAATTTGCTTTAATTTTGTTAAGTTCCTATTATTAGCTCAGTGTTGTCATTTAATTCTTTTTTTTTTCATTACTTTCTTTTTCTCTACCTAACCGTGTTGTAGCATGTATTGTTCGTGTATGCATGCAGGGTATATATCGTAAGTAATTTCTCTATTGTTATTAATAAACTAAATGTGGCAATACTGGAGACTCCAACGGCCGACGATAACGGCCTCCTCTGCCAGTTCCCGGTTGAGTCTAGTGAGAGCCCAACGCGGAAACTGGCTCTTCCCCCTGGACGACGACGACGTTGACGCCGGACGAACGGAGTTCGTAGACACCTCGAACCTTATATAGCGGTGGTCCGAGAGCATCTCCACCTCCATTTCCACCCTCCACCCCTCCACTCTGCGCGCGATGGCCGGCGTCTGACCTTCGCACGCACGTCTGGACTGTCCCCGTATTGAGGAGGAACAGTCCGGCAGCTACCGCCCACTTCTCCACCTCCCTCCCTTTCGGGTTCGTGACCGGGTTACCCCATGCCGTGGACTTGGCATTGAGGTCCCCGGCCACGAACACCTGGAGGGGGGCTAGCTGCCCTACCAGCGGCCCCAGAACTTCGAGAAAGCGTTCCAGGGCCGCCAGATTGCGGTTCGGAGAGAAGTAGACCCCTACGAATGCCACTTCTCCCCGAACCGCCGCCACGTACCCGCGGCCCCTCGCTTTGACTACGAGGGGGGGGGCGGCTCCAGGCCGCACCACGATCGCCACCGAGCCGTCGGTGTCCCCGGCCCAGTTTGGACAGGAGGGCACGGCGTACGGCTCGGCGTACGGCTCCCAAGCTCTCAGAGCGGTTCCCCCTCTGAGAGCTTGGGAGAACTTCCCCGCGCTGGACGGGGGGCCTACATGACATGCCCCCCATGACGTGGTCCGCCGGCCTGCCGGCGTCCGCGCACACCGCGCAATGAGCCGGCCTTATGCCCGGGCCGACCGCAGCGGTAGCACAAAGTGTTGCGGTCAGTGCTACTGGGGTACGTACTGGACACGTGCCCCATCCCTAGGCAGCGGTAGCAGTGCCTGGGGCGCGCCATCATAAGGTGAACGCCAACCCGGCTGCCCCACCCCAACACTAATCTCCCGGCCTGCAGCAGCTTTTTAGCTGCGGTTGCCCGGAGCTCCACGTGGGCCGTGCCTGATCCGTACTGGCCCGAGCGCAGGTTACGTATCAGAACCTGGCCCGGGTTAGAGCCCCCCTCCTTGGCCACCGCGGTCGCCCACCTTTCCGCGGTGACTGCATTGCTTAGAACCGAGAGCGGGATGTCTGCCTTCTTCTCGGGCCTGTTGACCTCCGCCTCTTCCTCAAGCACGGCGATTATTTCGGCTTTTTCGCCGCTCGAGGAGACAGGCAATTCAATAAGCCGCGCTCTGGTAGCTGACTGGCGTATTTAAAGCGGACCTTTGCCCAGCTCCTCTAGGTCCACCTCCCTTTCCACTTTCAGCAGCACCGAAGCATATGACGATCCCTTATCCGCTGCCTCCGGCCGTAATTTGAGAATGACGGCCGAGGAGCGGGGAAGCGTCAGCTTCAGCCTTCCCACCTCCTTTTTCTTCGCCGGCGGCGCTGCAACTGCCACTGCGACTCCTTTCTTCGCCGGCGGCGCTGGTGCCACCGGATTCCTCTTCGCCTTACGGCGGACGAAGTCTGTCCACGCGCAGCCCTCTCCCTGTGTGGGTCGCTCTTCCGGCCTTTCTCCCACCGCTTGGGCCGCAGCCCTGGTGGTAGTGGGACCGAACGCGGTCCACTCTCCCTGCCCTTTTCACTTCCCTTTCCCTTTCCCCTTCCCCTTCGTTGGTTGGGGAAGTGCTGGGAACTCCCGCTGCTCCTGTCCTGAGATGCGGGCGTCCACAATGCTTCCTATTATCTGGGCAACCTCCTTCATTACGTCGGCCATATTGGGAACTCCACTCTCCTTCGAGTTTTGGCGGCGTATCCTCCCTTTAAATTTGTGGACCTACCGGCTAAGACCAAAATCAGGTCCAAATTGGCCTCCGCCGCCACCATTACCTCACCCGCCGCACAGCGTCCTCCAAAATAACCGAAGTGATTGACTTGATAACTCCGACCTCCTTGTCCTTCAGAAATGCCCGCTTTCGCAGGACATCCTCGAACTCCCCCTCCCGATCCTTGTTCAATCGCTCCCTAATAGCCGCCCATGCTCCGGTCAATGAGTGCGCCTTCTCTCGTTTGGCCACACAACGAGACTTCGGCACAACAGCCCCTCCATCATCGGAAACAGAGTCCCCCTCTGAACCTTCCGTATATAGGCGCTTGCGCCCCAACTCCGCCTCGGAAAGTGATGCCAAAGACGACAAGTCCTCCAGCACCTCAATGTCCCTGTCGTCCCCATGGCGACCCCCGCCTCTTCTCTAACTAACCTAACTAATACGGGGCCGAAACATGACCTCTTAATTTAGTACTGCTCTGCAAGTATGTGTTAGTTCAACGTGCTTTGTAGGGCGTTTCTCTGTCCGACAGAACTTGTAACGAAATCATAATGTATAGAACCAAAATATCCAATATCATATGAATAATAGGCTAGCTGAAGTAGGCAGAAGGCTACGTTTAGGAAAACGAAGTGTTGGTCGACGGTTCACCAGATGGTAAGACGATCGCCGTGCAGGAGTCGGTCCCGAATGGATGCGAGAAGCAGGAGATCGGTCGTCTTGGCGTTCATTGATAGAGGCCTTTCTCTATCAGTGTTAGGGTTTCTATCAGGGTTGATAATGATGATTATGATAGGAAAACAAAGCGAACAAATTTTTGAGTCTATATTCGGGTACTACAATTCGAAAACATAATTGAATGTTTCACTGAGTCGATAAACTATTGTCCTTTACAAATTAGCGACAACATCATCATTGGGTACAATGTTTATATAAATTGGGCTTCACCCACCATAACTTCTCAGCTTTTTATTACTGGTTGACGCGGGAAAACACTTTTAAGCGCCTTCACCAGCCCCGGGGCCCAGTGGTGCCCTCAGTGCCTCCTTTGGTGAGGTGTCCTGGAACATCGAATAATCTGGGCGCTTTGACGACTAGCCCCTAAGGGATTGACGCCTACTCCACAGCAGGGTGGAATTGCACCACATAACAACCACACCAAGTTCAGGACAGTGCAATGGTGTGAGATTCCCATCTTCGCCCGTTCCATGCGTAAAAACACCTCCTTGTCACGTGCGCAAAAAACGCCCCTTCCTGTTGCTATGTTGTACCCAGTTCTTATAAGATGGGTGCGAGGCTCCTCCTCCTCCTCCTCCTGCTCTTAATCCCACTCTTCTTATTTGTGTTCAATTTGCTTAGCGTGGACAGACAACTGAGTCCCACCACCACGACAAGGCTTGGACTTTGGTGGGGACAGTAGCTCTGCTAGTGTATACATTATCGCCAGTGATAAACGTGTAGGAAATTTACATAAGGGCCCGCAATGAATTTAACCAGAAAGAGACAGAACAAGTGGTTTATCAATTTCACTGAAATCAAAGTGATGTGTGGATGCGTCATTAATGCGGCAGTATATTATTCGTGAATACGTCGATCTAAAAGCTTATAATTTAGATAAAATAAAAATTAGATATGGTATTTTTACATTTAAAATAAAATCAAGGAAATAGTTTAATTCAAACTGATGATTAAAAATAAAAAATACATGTCAGATTCTCAAATATTTTTGATCGACCTTGTTCTTCTCTTTTCGTTGTTGGTGTAGACGACTCCATAGATGAGACACGAAACGTCTCGTAAGTTCCCCTTTCGTAAGCGAGGAACCGCTCCTGCGACGTACCGTCGCATTTGGACACCCGGACGCAGGATTTATATATATATATATATATATATATATATCTTCTATGTGGCGCTAGTTCATGTCCCGAAAAGGACAGCTGAAACAAGTGGACTAGGCTGGGGTTTGGCTCGCTTGTAAGCCGCGGTGGGCAGTATTTGCTATAGGCGGCTTATCTCGAATACCACTGGTTGTCGTCGAGATTTCGGTGGTTCTGGTGCGGCAGGTCGAAAGCCCAATAAAGCAGTAGGGGGATAGAAGTTTGTGTGCGGGAAAGGAACTCCGTGTGTAATAATCTTGAAAAGGACTGTTCGCGAATGTGTAGTAACAGGGATCACTGGCAAAATCACTATCAAATATTTTATTAATACACGTTATTAGTGAATATTTCATTATAATTTCCTTTTTTTCATTACTTTCCTTCCGAGTTTCTTCTTGTTCTCTCGTAGTTGTGCTCTTCTCACAGGCCGCCGAGAAAGTGAATGTGATTTTTTTTTTTGAACGGACCTATTACTGTTGGCGACGCTTTTGCCCTTGCCCCTCCAGTTCATCGGATCTATCGAAGATTTTTTTGTCTTCTAGTTTCAGGTTGACGAAAGGGGGACAGACCCCCTCTTTTCCCGCAGATGGGAAAAGATGAACCGGAATTTTATTGTGGACGTTACTCTATGGTGATTATTGTTGGGACCGAAAAAGGGAGAGCGGTCCTCCTCCCCACACTAGTGGGATGGCGCGCGCACGATGGCGTTTATTGTTACGGGACATGGGTAATGATAGTTGAGCTCATATATTTGTTTGGCTTGTCTGAGGAGGCCGGCCTCCCCCCCGTCTGACGGGCGAGGTTGATTTGCATTTCAAATCTACTAGAAGCCGTGATCATAATTTGGTTATTATTTTTAGAGCTCTCTAAAATCGCGTTATATTGTTTCTACATTCGTCTCAGCTCTCAACATATGGAGTTTGTCGTTCTGTCAGTCATTTGATCTAACTGTGTTTGACTATGTGTACGCATTCAACGCTCAACTGGTACGAGCGGTCTTCATATGATTGGTTCTAGCAGGAAAAATGCATTTGCCCGTCATCCAGCCGACCCAAGGGAGCCAGAAGTGTCTGTCGGGCTCAGGCCGTGGAGCGACAGCTACTACTGACTATAAACTACTATCCGTTAGTTGGCCCTATTGACAATTTACTGCGGATGCGTGTCTGGGTGTGTCTTTGCTTGTGAATAAGGGTGGACTTAGCAACTGCTACAGCTATCGCGTCGTCCGCGACGTGCAATACCACCGGTGATATAGAGAGTCGGTTATTTGCGTCGGCTCGTACTCCGACGTCTTTCTTATCAATTTATTTGGATGATTTAAGGCTCTATCCAAGAACTTTTGAGACAGCTCTTTGAAGTGGCACTTAATCGAGGTCGGGTGGAAGTCACAATGGAGATCGATGTTACGTATGTACCATGGGCAACCAGTAGCTGTGCGTAGAAATTTATTTTACAGATTCTGCAAACGTTCTTTCTGGTGGATGGATATGTGCACGAATGCGGCACTGCAATACGACTTGATCGGTCGAATGCATGCGATAGACAAAACGAGCTTATGTATATTCGCCATTTTGCTCCTTTTGTTTATCAGAGGATAAAGTTTGAACAGGACGTATAGTGCCTTTTTTAATACTATGTGATTCCGGAAATCCATCGAACCGTTAAGTGTGACGCCAAGGTCTTTACTCTAGGAATTTCGTTACTGTAGAGCACAATAGGGGCCATCTTATTCATTTTCTTTTTACGTTCTGCAGTCGCCGGTGATCTGTTTCGGGTAAAGAGACTACCACTTTTCCTCGTTTACCTCTACTATACATTTTTGAAACTATTCTCCGAGGTCGGTGACGGCCCCTTGGAGTAGTCTGGCTCCCTCTTTGGGAACGTTTCTAATGTCGTCCGTGAACAACGTCCGTAGGTCGCTAGTGTACAGATTGTAGGGGGTGGGGGATAGTAGAGAACCTTGCGGAACCCCGGTTCTGACTGGGCGGGGGAGGACAGTGTGCCCTCCACTCTGCAGCGGAACCGCTTGTTCTCTAGGTAGCTGTTTATGATTAATGCCAGTCTTTCAGGCAGTTCTAGTCGGTATAGCTTGTAGATAAGTCCCTGATGCCAGAGCTTATCGAACGCCTTTGCTACATCGAAAAAGACAGCACACGTGCCGTGCGGTTGTTTTCTGTGTAGTCCCGTAAGTACATATTCCGTGAGGCGGTTTACCTGTTGGGGCCGGCTGTGACTATTACGAAACGCAACATTTTCGTCCTTGAACAGGTTTCTCTCTCGTAGCACGGCTATTAGGCGTGCGAGGATATTCCTTTCGTATATTTTTGCTAGTGAACTTATGAGATTTATAGGTCGGTATCTAATGGGCTCCGTCCGGGGTTTTCCCAGTTTGTGGATGCCTATCACTATTGCTTCCTTCTAGATAACCGATTCTTCTACCTTATTTACTTTCAAGTTATTTACATTTTATGAGGCCGCAATCGCGGCCTGGAGGATGTCTATGACATTTGGAATCATATCGAGATCACTAGATTGAAGATTGCAAACTTTTCTTTCAACAGTATGTATTCCATGATCTTTTTGGTAATTTTCTCTGTGTTTCTGTTTCTATTGTAGCCTCTTTCTGTTAGAATGGGTCTATGGTCCGAGCTATGTTCGTGTAACGTTTCAGCCGCCTTTATGACGAGTGAGACGTTTTTGAACAGAGAAATATCTATTATGCAGGGAGAGTGTATACTCCACGCGTTCGCGTGCGCGCAACGGGTCGGCGTATACGGAGCGTTGATGAGGATGTTGTGATCATCGGCAAACTTTTTACGGTAGTCTCGTTTCCGTTATTGTTCCTACTACCCCATTTTCTGTGACGGGCGTTTTGGTCCCCGGCTAAAATCACAGGGTCGTCAGGGTCTAGGATATTAAAACTGGCTTCCAGGTCGCTAACGTGGCAAGTGATTGTGACAGCAATTTCTCCTGTTTTTATACGGCTTGATTGGCTCTAGGTTGCGCTTCGATCGCTCCATTAAGGGGATTAGCGCCACGCGATTAGGCTATCTTGCTTTAATCTTATTGGCTACTCGTTCTATGTTGCGCTATCCTTTTCTAACCCCTCTCGCTCTAATTCGCAAAGTACAGTGCAACAGGGGTTCACGCCTATTGCCCTGAGCCAATCATAACCCGTTTAAGGTGTCATCCATCATAAAATTTTACAGTACATATAACAATGAAAAAATATCTATTATACAATAACACAATGCTTTGAAGTCACTTCTATTGTCTTTTGTTTGGCTTTAACACTTATTTATAATATAAATAAATTATCATCATCATCACTTCACACTATTGGAGTCTGTCTCTCCGGAACAAAAGGAGTTGGTATTATATGAGTAATATTATGCCTGTTAATGCCATTTGATTGCTCTTGAGATAATATTCTATACTTTTTATAATAAAACATTTCGATTCTTACTACATTATTATATTTTGTATCATTATTTTACGCTCATGTTTACATTCTACTACGGAAAGATCGAGGACAGCTGCTGAAAGAAATGTAATTTTGAGGCAAAATATATTGCCCCAAATAAAATGAAATCTAGAAGAGCAGAAAAATGATTTTGAAATGTCTGGCTTTCCAATCTATTGCAAGCGTTGCATCACTGTTTTCACTTATGTAGTAAATTTTCCAGTCATCCAGCTGTATTGCTATTTAATTTTGGATGCATAGGATGAATTTAAATAGTTTTAAATTCATCCTATTTTATACTCTGTCCACTGATTTTGTTGTCATTAGTTTAGGAATTGGTCTTCAAAAAGTTTATACGCTAACATCTGTAATTTTTTCTTACAGTAAAAACGTTTAAAATAAAGGCCTATTCTAAGTTCTAGGTCATATTAAATACAATATATGATTTATTGTACGCTTACTTACCTACTTCTATTCTTAGTTAATACAGACATTATATAATTTAGGCCTTTACACAATCAATCACTAAAACAATCAAATCAATAACTAAATGCTTCATTCTACATTATGTTAGCTTGAGTCGTTCCTTGATACAAATAAATAGTTAATTAAGTCGTAGCAAGGACCTACGTAACATTCTGCGTGACTGGATATAATAAGATCGAATAAACGCCGTATTTGTTAGAAAATAAAATGTCAGCTTTGTTAATGTCTGGCAACACATAATTCAGGACACGTATAAATTTGTTAGGTTCGTGATTTGAATCTGCTATCCTTATCATTTACCTACGCAAAATTGTACGTTTCATTAGCGGCATATGGTACGAAGAGGCGTTAACACTTCTGCTATATAAGGGTTTTGAGAGTGAGTCATATATTTTTTTGAGATAAATACGAGCAAGATATCGATTTTAAAGACATAATTCCAATGGCGTATAGCAGTAAATTAGGATCAATATAATTTTTAATTGTAACAGTATTTATGTCAAACGAGAAATCGAAGTCTGTTGACGACTACCGATTTGTATGTTATTACAGGAGTGAAAAATGACATGTTCAAGTTGACACAAAACAATATCAGGATTAGGAAATAGCTAAATTAATAATTTATTAATTGCGACGCGATGCGATACACCATTGTCGCGAGTGGGGTATTCTGATCTTGAGACACAAATTTTGCAGCATTTTGTGTGCTTTTTCACTTGTGTCATTAGTCTATGCGATAGAAATATTTCACCTGACCGATCCTTTTCCATGCAATGTTTTATTTTCATATGACAAAATATACATGGTTTATGCATAATATTACGTAATTGAATGAAGAATTGTAGAGATGCGTATGGCAGCCAAGGGATCTTCTAGTTCTCGAGTTTCACAGCTGCTTCGGTTAGGAACATCTAGACGATTTTTTAGCAGATAGGAGTCTTTCGGTGACTACTGACGACCATAAAAATCTACATGATTTCTATACCCAATCTACAATGGGACACCGGCTTTCGTGTTGTTTGTGTGTACAAATGGCACGAAACGCGACAGCCAATCTCTTTAGGGCGGTATTCTGTGTACCAGAGGTACCTTCGTGCCAGCCCAATTCGGCTTTAATACAGCATAACACTACGTCTTACTGAAAAATGTCACTAGCACATAAAAGTAGTCAAATATGTTATTATTATTTTTTATGGTATAGAGGGGTAAACGAAAAATCGGAATCGAAATTGTTGCTTTTTAAACCCAGTGTATCACCTAGATTTCAGTTTATATTCAATAAAATTCTCCGAGCTATATAGTGACAATTTTAAAAGATAACTAATAACTAACATATTTATCAGATTATTGACATGTGTATGCTTGGTGGTGTCAAAGAATTAATTCTGTAGAAAAAAAAAACACGTAAATTCGTTTTCTATATGTTTCATTTGGTACAACACTAAGTTTTATAGGTTTCGATTTTGCAAAAACAATCACTAAATAATATATTCATAATGAGAGGTTATCATGTCTCTTTGTAATGTTGTGTTTCACAGCCCTACTGCTGTCTCAAGGAGTTTTAAGTGTTCTAAAAAGTCTAATACTAAATCCGTCACTTATTTCTGTTTGTAAAATTTCTAAGATCTTACATTATGTATCTGATGCATTTGGTAGAAAAGGTTTGATTTTCTATCATTTGGTTTGTTTCTTTCTGTTCTTTTACTTACAACCAAGGTGCTGACAATTCAATTATATTTTCTTACGTTTCTCACAGAGAGGTCTTCTCACACCCTCTGAGGGAGGGGGGTCGAGGAAAATGTGTTGGGACTTTTGTGGTTAGGTCCTTCCGGAGAGAGGTGGTCACATAGGCCGTATCATCGGAGTAGAAGGCAGCGAGTGAGACTCCACTACTTGGGATGTCTTCCACGAATTTGTTAGATAGCGCCGGCGATAGCCCGTTAAGTACTTGGGGCACGTAATCAGTAAAATGGGAGTACATACTTGCACGGACAAGGTGAGCGTCATCAACAACGTGCGGGTTCCGTCCAACACGACCGAGTTGCGCGCGTTTATAGGTATGGTGATGTACTACGGCAATTTTTTAAATAATATCAGCACTATTTTAGCACCGTTGTATAGATTACTAAAGAAAAGCGTCACATTTACATTTGACCAGAGCTGCGTTAATATGTTTAATAAAATTAAACGCGTTTTAATGAGTAGTCGAGTATTACTACACTACACGCCAGTGTTGCCTTTGGTGCTGACGAACGACGCGAGCGGCGTCGGCGTCGACGTCAGCGCGGTCGTGTCGCACGTCACGGACTTGGGCAAGAGGCCCATCGCGTACGCGTCGCGAGCGCTTACGGATACCGAAGTGCAATATGCTCAGATTCATAGACAGGCACTAGCAATTGTTTACGCTACTCGTAATTTTCACCAATATCCGTATGGCCGCAAATTTACACTGAGAACGGATCATAAGCCTTAACGCACATATTCGGTAGCAAAAGTGGTATTCCAGTAATGGCTGCGCCTAGATTGTAAAGGTTGGCCGCACTATTGGCCGGCTACAACCATGACATCGAGTACGTGTCCTCCAAGAAGACTTGAAAAGAAACAAAACATTTTATTACCAATGGTAAAATAAAATAAAAAATCTCACACATATATAAAAAAGAAATATTTAGACATTTATGATCAGAGATTAAATCATAAAACGCAATGTTGCAACGATTAGAATAGGTACGCTCCGACTCTCGCTCGATTTGAATGAAAACGTGCGAAATAAAAGATCGTTCCTCTCTCCTGTACAAACGCGTTCGGACAAGTTGTGACGAATGGAAAGCTATATTTAGTAATGTGCCAGCGCTTTAGCTACTAATACGCCGCTGTGGAATGCCAATAGGGCCAACTAACGGTACCCTCCCTGTACCCTCCACTTATTGTCGAACGCCTCCCCAATTGGATTGGACGCATCACTTTCAAGCTCTCCGGGAGAAGCTGAGCCACAATAGTATCGGCTACCAATACGGGCAGGGCGTACGTTTGATGCCAAGGGACGAGTGTAAGTACCTCAACACGCAAAAATACCTGTCCGACCTGGAATACGACTAGAGAATCATGGTTCCCATACTCGCTTCCGGCGGACAGGAGCGTGAAAGTCGCCATACGAGGCCTTTCCGCTGAAACCACCCCGGAGGAGATAACCGACGCCCTCATCGACATCGGAGGGAAGAACGGCGGCGTCGACCTCACAACCGGAACCAGCCGCCAATCAACAGCCGATACTAGCACGTAGCCGGAAACACCCTTGCAGGTGGCATCCGGGATCTCACGCGTCCCTATAAAGGCAACCCAGCACAGGGTCGGCGCAGCAATATCACCACCCCAATCTTTACCGGCCGCCTTAATGGTCATGGCCAGCCGGTACATCCAGGCCCTTATAAGCTGTGCATCGCAGCTCGTACTGCTGATACTAGCCAGCGTACAATCTCTCGCCACCATTCACAATGGCCAATTTAACCGAGGGCCAACGTAACCGCCAGAGGTCTCCGTGGGAAGCACAACATTCTGCGACACGTTCTCCGCGAGCGTGAAGTGGATGTTGCCCTGATCTGCGCGACCCATCTCGTACCGGGACAACAATTCGCGATGCCCAGATATCACATCTACCGGCTGGCCCATACCGCGGCCTGGCCGTCCTGGTTAGGCGCACCATTATGCATCAGGTGCTGCAACCCATGCTAACCACCTCCCTCCATACCCTCGGCGTTGAGGTGTGTTTGTGTACTAAACCCACCAGGCTGTTCGCAGCACATAAGCCACCCAACTTCCGCTTAGATTTCTCCGAGATTCACGGGCTCTTACCAGAAGAACCCACTGTAATCGCCATGGACCTCAACGCTAAACATACGGCTTCGTACTCTCGGTACTACAACTGCGACGGTCGCCGATTTCTCGCCGACGCGGAGGCCCGCGGAAATAGAATCATGGCCCCAGACCAGCCCCAGCCTACTCAATTTTCACAACAACCCAAAACTCCTACCGTATGTGCTCGACATCGCATTGATGGACCGCGTGGCGGGACTGAACACCCAGTAGGTCCTCTCCGATGCCTCCCAATCTTACTACTGGCTAGTCTTCATAATGATCACCACAGCCCCGGCTCACACCCTCCCGTCACCTCTATGGCCGATCCAGGAGAAGCGCAAGCTGCGTCGCCTATGGCAACGCACCAGATACCCTTCCATCCCCGCTGCATTTAACAGAGCTGCTGCGGTAGTTTGAGTAGCTTGCACTCACCGTACACCACGTGTAGACGTGACACCTCTCCCAGGCCGCCGAGGATCTACCGTCCGTCCTTACTTACTTACTGCCTTTGCCGCCAACTCGCCGGCAGCAAGGAGCCCATACGCCCCCGAACCCATGAGAAAGGGGACCTATGCTACCGTGCAGCAGACAGAGCCATGCCAGGTGCCTTTCACAGGTCTTCACACCTTCGGCCACCGCCGCGACTGACCACGAGGACGAGGTGGTCGCGCAGGTAAGGGAGTACTTCACCCCTGAGGGAGAGCCCTCTACTCCACTACTATATGAGTTTACCAAGTCAATGAGTTATTCCTCACGGGCCACTTCCCTACACAATGGAAGACGGCGGAAGTAATCATGATTCCAAAGAAGGCGAAGAGCCTTCAATCCCCCGCCGACTATAGGCCCATCACCTTACTGCTCGAGCACTAAAAGGTGTTCGAGCGCCTCCTCCTCGAACGTCTCACCCCTTGCCTGCTGCAACGGACCGACCAGTTCGGCTTCAGGTTCGAACACTCAATGAACGAACCATCCACTATATCACGAACGCCGTCAATAAGAAATAATCAGTCGCGGGGCATTTCCTGAACCTGGAAAAGGCGTTCGACCGCGTCTGGTACGAGGGCCTTCTATACAAGCTCATCAACTCCCAGGTTTCCCGTCCCCTGGTCACCATCGTGCGGTCCTTCCTCAGCGAGTACATCTTCTATGTCCAAGTGGAAGAGGCCCACTCGGCCACATGCCCCATCAAGGCTAAAGTCCCTCAGGGTAGCTGCCTTTCTCTGGCCCTCATTAACAAATACGTGGACGCCATCACCAGCGGTGAGGAGTCATGATGAAGAAAGTCATGACCGCCCTGTACCCTGTCGATGCGGCTTACCTAGCAACATCCCTCAACCACCTACGTGCGGCTGAGAAAATACATTGAACCCTGGACATGCTCCCCAACTGGCTGTCGAAATGGCGGCTGGCCATTAACGTCGCCAAGTCTCAGGCGGTGATCTCTTCCCACTGCTGAAGCTTCCCCCAACCGCTGACACTCAGCGGTGAGCCCATCCCCTGGGCATCTCAAGCCAGATACTGGAGCGCATGCCTCGACGCCAACTTAACCATGGCCTCCACGGCGCTAAGGCAGCTACAGCGCTGTTCGGCGCTGTCGAGGTTCCTTCCGCTCAAGGTAACGCTTACAATTTACAAATTATATATCCATCTCCGCCCAACGTATGCGGGCCCAGCGTGGTACCACCTACTGGCGCCCTACAACAAGCGCCGACTGTGCACGGTCTAATCCAGGACCCTGCGCCGCATAGTCGACTCTCCCCGCTACGTCAGGAACGTAACCATAATCAGGCACCTCAGGGTGGAGGACCTCGACAAACATAAACCCGGTTTGGCCTCCCGCCTGTTTGCTAAAGCAGACGCCTCCACGCACGTCACTCTCCTCCAACTGCCCCCCTACCACAGGCGGCCACCCTACAATAGAGTGTACCCACGCGACTCCACGCAGCCCACCGAGACGTCGAATGCTCACAGGTTCTGTGCCATAAACGCCAGTGATTAGGTACCCATTTAGCTCTCGCTTCCGCTTAACTAACTGCTTTTCGCTACAGCCGCTTCACTTTATTGCTTCCACGCTTTCACTTCACCAACTATTGCTCCCCTCTCCTATACACTTATACATCACGTTTTCTCGCTTATACATCCATATATTCTTCAGTCTTCCAACATCTTCATGCAATCACTCATCCAGTCACGTCTCTCATCTTTCATATATTTCATGCTTCTTCCGCTCTACAACCTCTTTCCCTCACTGACTCCTGTTTTCGCTCCCTCTCATCCAAGTCCCCGAAGCGGGGATCCTGCCACGTAGACACGGTACGGGATACCATATTAATAGAGTGAGACCCCGCAGCCGCCGGAAGAGGATTGATAACGCCACCGCAAAGTAAAACAACATCGTGCACGCGCCGTCCCACTAGAGTGGGGAAGGGGACCGCTTCCCCCTTTTCAATCCCAAAATAATTATTATAGGGTACGTCCACAAACAACCCGGCACATCTCTTCCTATCTGCGGGAAAAGAGGGGGTCTGTCCCCATATCGTTTACCTCAACCTGAAGACACAAAAGTCTTCATTAGTCATCGAACTGTAGAGGCTGGTCAAAGCACCGCCAACCAGTAGTAGGCCCCTCCGAAAAAAAAACTGTAGGTACGAGAATGATTGACGAACAATTAATGAACGAAACAAAGTGAATTAAATCTCTTTATTATTATGAGATGAGTATTATTTCTTGTTGGTATTTTTCATAAAATGGTGAGTTTAAGTGTTATTTCACTTTATTATAAAGATATCCTTACGGGTTGTCGACATAGCATGGCTTAGTGCAGTTTAGTTTTAAAAGTTTGTGTAATGTGTCAATATCAATTTTAATTATTACATTTTAGATTTATTATTTTTAGAATATATATCAGTTTTATTGCATACTTCGGCTTACTTCTGATTATTATAAAAAAAAAAAAACATAAAATAAAAACGATATTTATATTTGTTTCAGTATAACATTAAAAATCTTTAGATTGACTGTCGTATTTTAGTCTAATTCCTTTCAACAACTTCTTTTATTTAAATAACCGAATTAATATCAATGAACACTTTAATCGTACGTAGTTCTTTTGAAGATAATATTAGGTTGCGGCTCCACCGAAGTACACGTTGAGCACGGCTATGCAGCACACGTTAGCTGCGTTTATTAATTTTCATTTTTTGCGTTTCCACTAAAGTACTTACACGAATATGGGCCCACGAATATATTTAGGTGGTGAATGAGAAAACAATGGGGCGTAGCCTCTGCGTGGGTTTTGGTGGATCCGCGGCTTTATTCCCTGGTATGCTTAATTGTTGCATACCTTTCCTTTTACGAGTATAGTAAAAAAGATCATTTTATTACGAATGTTTTGTCTTATTCAGTGTGGCGTATTCAAGGGCTCACTGAATCCTCACAATGATATCGCACAATACAACAGCATCCCAACATACACAACTTGAAGAACTTAGTTACTTACATCTAAAATTAAATAATAATGCTATAAACTGTAGTTGTGAAAATGAAAACGACGCACTATAAGATAATTCCCAAAGCTATATTTCTCAAAATAAAATAATATACGAACCTTTATTTTGAAATATATGGAGAGATTTCGTAAGGGACACCCAGAAGAGAAAAACATAACATTCTACTCCGATAACTGTTGTGGGCAGAACAAGAATAAATACATCGCAACATTATATATATTTGCCACACAAAATCTTAATATTAAAAAGCTTACAAGCAAAGACAAGATTTAAGCGCAAATAAAAAGAAAGATTTGAAAGTTATAAGATTTGAAAGATATCTTATCAGCATAGGTTTAATACCGCCTTTTTATGCAATCTTTTATAATTCTTTTATAAACTATTTCATTTTGAGTTTTGAATATTCTTGAGGTTCCAATTGTGATGTAACTGTAGTACTATTATAATTCGTTAAGTAATAATATAAATATTATTTTCAGCAACAAAGTCTAGTTACCTGCTCCGTAGGACTAATAGTAATTTGTTATATTATGTTGATTTCAGAAAATGATTTAAGAATCTGAGATGATATTTTTTAATACTTTGAAAATATTATGCTTAGATAGGTAT